>JAGXJF010005074.1:0-211250 GCA_019208055.1 Stipa capillata | reverse complement strand
CAATGCTTACCTATTTGTGCTTGTGGTAGGATTGTTTGCTTAGATGTAACGGTCGAAATGCTGGAAACTAGCATGTTAGGAGAGCTTGTGTGTTATGTTCAGCTGTGGCTGAAACTTAAATCTTGTTGCCCTATCAAATTGAACTTAATTAAGTGAGATGTGAGAGCCGAGGGTTTTGCACGATGAATACGATTGGTATTTATTGAAGTGTCAGAATGCGACCGGGTGTTTAGAAGTGTGCTTGTTGCTATACCAATCTGAGGTAACTTCATCGTGCACCTCCCTTATCACCGCGTGGACATTAGCGGAATCGAGGCTAGGGTATGATTGAGGTAAGTCTCGATATCACTTGAAGCTTTGCAACCTCCAAGGGAAATGCACTCGTCATATCCAGGGTGATCGATTACCGGTAACGGTCCGAGAGATTATTTATTTGAAACTGTTGTGGTGATGGGTCACTGATTAAATTGGGGTGTGGGCTGCCCCGAAGGAATTGGAAACGATGATATTCAGATTGTTATACTCATACCTTGATTCGTGTGAAATCTAGATTGCTAGCTATTATCTGATGTGCTATCGTTATCTTGTACCTTGCTACACTCTATGCTTGGGTGTTACCCCACTGTTGTACTTTGGTCTAGTGAAATATGAAATGGAAATGGGTATCTTATATTCATTTTTACCCCTTGTATGCAACTTGAACCTGATAAGTCAAACAGGGTTAATACCATGTTTTAATTAATTGATGAGCAATGTCTTGTGAGTACGGTGGTTGTACTCACCTAGGTTTATCCTAGGCAGGTTCATGGAGCATTTGGTGTTGGCATTCGCTGCTTCAGTTTACCACTTTCGGCTTCGACTTCCTTCGGAATTTTGTGGGCCGTTTTGAGGTGGTTTCCCCACCATCTCGGTGTTTTCTGTTTATCTTCCGCTGCTATTTTTGTGTTGTATTTAAGATAAACGACCTCCAGGTCGCTATGCATGAGTAATAGGTACTTATCCCAGGTTCAGGAAGTGTGTATTATCCATAACTCTTCTGTAGTAGAGCTTTGTTGTGATATCGAGTTGTTATTGGGGCTGCCCATATGCAATGCGTGTATGATATGAAGTATATGGGTATGCCGTGAAGGGTTAAAAGCTGTTCTCCTTTGAACTACGTCGAGCAGGTATCGGTTGAGTGACCCGCTGGCTGAGATGCAGTGCCGGCCAGGCAGGGTGTGGGCATATTCTACCGGGCTCTCGAGCGACCCACTAGCCCTTGAGCTAGGTTAGGGTGTAGGTAGGATCGCCGGGCTCCTCCGACCTTGCTTTGCATAGTGGAATCGGGAACGACTCTAAACCTTCACCGGATCAGGGAATCATATGTGGTTCTGGGAAGTTTAGTCGCTTCCGACCGGCTTGACTAACGGTGAAGGCATACGTCGTTCGGTAAGTGTATGGTACATTGGTCAGGTGTCGGACCACTCTGCTTCGGTGTGCGTGGCGCAGGTACCGTGCCACCGGGCCGACTGGTTTCTCGGTCCTTAGCAATTATCCGTTCCCTTAATCATATGTAATTCCCGGGTCCGTGACAGTACCAATCGCTACACATTTAGATGTAACAATAAGGAGATCATCTTGATGCCAGAAAAGAACTTAGTAATGTTAGCCACCAAATCAGGGATGAGAGAATTCACCGAGGATCCTAATTTGATGCACTTTGTACTTTTGTACAAAGATGCCTTGCTTTCGACTAATGACTTGACTTCTCTTCCTAGTGGTGTTGCTTGTGTTTTGCAGGAGTTCAGCGATGTGTTTTCAGAGGAGATACCTGCTAGTTTGCCACCAGTCCGCAAGATAGAGCATCACATTGATTTGATTCCGAGCGCGATGCTACCAAACCAACCACCGTATGGCACCAACCCCGAGGAAACAAAGAAAATTCAGAAACAAGTACAAGAGCTCCTCTCCAAGGAGTATGTATGTGAAAGCCTAAGCCCTAGTGTTGTTTCTATTATTTTAGTTCCTAAGAAAGATGGTACTTGGCGCAGGTTGCGTAGACTGTAGAGCAATTAATAATATCACTATTCGATATCGTCATCCCATTCCTCGCTTAGGTGATATGCTCGATGAATTGAGTGGTGCTATTATATTATCTAAATTTGACTTGCGTAGTGGCTACCATCACATTAGGATGAAAGGAGATGAGTGGAAAACAACCTTTAAAATGAAATTTGGTTTGTATGAGTGGTTAATAGTGCCATTTGGTTTGACTAATGCACCTAGTACATTCATGCATTTGATGAATCATGTTTTAAGGTGTTCCATTGGTAAATTTATGGTTGTACATTTTGATGATATTTTGATTTATAGCCGTACTGAAACTGAACATATTCATCATATTCATCAAGTGCTAGAAGTTCTACATGATTCTAAACTGTTTGGTAACCTAAAAAAGTGCACTTTTTGCAAAGCTCGTGTGATATTTCTTGGATATGTGATTTTAGCACGCGGAGTTGAAATAAATGAGTCTAAAATCTAAGCGATTAAGAATTGGCTTACTCCTGTGAATGTTAGTCAACTCAGAAGCTTTCATGGACTCGCTGGTTTTTATCGGTGATTTGTTAAGGACTTTAGTACCATCGCTGCCCCATTGAATGACTTGACTAAAAAGGGTGTTGACTTTACTTGGGGGGTAGCGCAGAACAAGCTTTTGTTGAATTAAAGAAACGTTTGACTGAAGCACCATTGCTTGTTTTATCTGATTTCACTAATTTTTTCCTTGAAATTGAATGTGATGCTCGTGGAATTGGTATCGGTGCTTTTTTTATGCAAGAGGGTAGACCGGTAGCTTACTTCAGTGATGTAATACCCATTTTTTTATCTTGCGAGTTAAGTCATGCATTCCATCCAGCATACATTTCATCATCCCTGCATCAACTCTTGCATAAACTCAGTTGTGGAAAAACTAGGTTTTATAGAATACGTACATATCTCATCTTCCTTAATTAGTTTCAGTGGCAAACACCAATCAACTTATTTGAATAACCATAACAAACATTAATAGTAGGAGGTGAAAGAAATCAGTGACACTTTAGCTAGATCACCATACACATGCCCTTTCTTCACATTTCATCCAAAAATATTAGGCCTTACTAGCTCAAATGGAGTATTTGAATTCAAATTCCTAAAAAGGCAGAACTGTAGGTAAATGCTTAGGCAATGTTTCTGTGGGTGAAAGGTTCTAAAAATTTATATTTAACCATGAAACTGGGTACTCTAGCTACATATAAATTTGTGGAATTTGTGAAAATATTTATGGCCAAGCTACGGTTCAAACCCTCTCTAGGGGCAGATTTGAATTTGAATTCAAAACCAGGTCAAACTATTTCCAAATAATCTCAAAATTTTACTGTAGGCTCTATATGCCATTTTATAATTTGTGTAAAATTTTCACATTTTTCTGAGCTCATTTGGATGTTCAAATGAAATTTGTATTTAGTTCTGCTGATGGATGAGCCGTCCGGAGGTTAGGTCCAGAGCCTCCAGGATGAACCTCCGGGCTAAACTCCCGGGGTGATTCTCCAAGAGGTCCAGACCATCCGAGATTTCTGGAGCCTCCGGAATGAACCTCCGAGATGTCCGGAGCCTCCGGGATTTCCAGAACCTCCTGGATGTCCGGATTCCGGGCTGCTTCCGGGTTGTTCTCCGGGCAGGCCGCATCCGGCCCAGCCCACCTATCAGGTCCCACTCTCCACATCGCCGCTGCCGGTTGGCACTGGTGGGCGGCGACTGCCACCGCGGCGCGGCCACCGGCCGCCCTATTTAAGCTGCCCGGCTCGCTGCTCCTTCCCCTCTTTCCTTCCCCTGTTCAAACCCTAGCCGGCCATCCCCTCCTCCCGTGGCCGGTATTCCCCGCGGCGCCGCCGTCTTCCCCGCCTTCGGCCGCAGCTCCAGCGAGCGTGCGCCCGCCGCCTCCGGCGAGCCGACTACCACCGCACGTCCCCGGTCTGCCGCCTCCTCTCGGCTTCGACGCCGCCCCAATTGGTGCGCCACCCTCCGCATCACCTCCCCTCTGCTCGTCCCCTTCACTCATGCTGCCTTGGAGCCGCCGCCACTACACAGACGTGGCAGCAAGCTGCCGCTGTTGCCAGCAAGCCAGCGCTGGCGCCGCTGCCGCTCCCCTCCACCTGCGGGCGTGCCTCTGCTCTGCCACTGTGGCCTCGCGTGCATGCATGGCCGTGGTCAGCCAGCGCCGTCTCCTGAACGGCTGGTCGCAGCCGGCAATGGCACCAGCCACATCGCGGCTCTCGTCCACGGTGCTCTGCCTCCTGGTGCGTCGCCTCCCCGTGAGCCACTTCCGTCCCCTTTCCCCGCCGTGTCACCACGCGCCAGAGGTATCCACTTCGTCCAACATCTTGTCAATCGAGTTTGCCTCGTCCAGTAGAGCTCACACGTAAATTTAATTTGGTTTTGGTCCAAGGAATAAAGAGATTGATGCTCTTCTTTTCCATCTCCAGTGAAGTGTTTTCCACGACTGTTTCGTCGAGCTCGGTAAGGGATAGTTCGATTCACTATACATCTGAGATCCTTATGTCACGTTCTACCTTCCTGACAACCTCCCATCAATTTTTATTCTTCAAGGATTCTGTAACCGTCGTGAAGGACCGTCGCTGTCCGCCGTGCCATCATCTGCGTCGCTCCTGACCTCTTGTGCTGCAGCCCAGCGACCAAATCCACTTCCTGGTGAGCACGTGAGCGCAACGCACCAAACCCCATTCGATGTAATGGCCTGTAGCATCGTTGCGTCGCAGCCGTGCCGGCGAGAGCGTCGTTCGAGCCCGTCCGAGTGTGCACTCTGGGAAGAGCTGCGTGCGTGCCGCCGCTGCTATCTGTGTGCACGCGTGCGTGTGTGCCCTGTTTGCAGGCATGCACATGCATTAGTGCTAGTAAGGCTCATAGAAATTAGTAAGCTGTTGCTGCATGTTTAGCTTCATGCCCTTGTCGGCCAGCCATGCATAGGTTAATTAGAGCCTAATGAGCATGATTGACAATATATTTTAACCACGTGCTTCACTAATCTGTGAGACCAACACGCTAAGATCGAGTCTAGTTACTAGCTCGTTTGCCGCTTAATCCTTCTGCCTAGGAATATATATTACTGCTAATCAGTTAATAGGAGTGATTAGTTTAACAACTATAGCCACTAGCAGGACTAGTCAATAGCATATCTCCTTGAATCTGTTACCTCGCATATCACAAGAAAATAATAATCAATTAGTCTTAAGATCAGCAAACATGTTTATTATAACACCTTGCTGATCTGAACCGCATGTGATAAGATAAATTAATTGCTAATCGGTATTTAATCAACTGACTAAACTCTTGTTAAGAATATGTGCCACTGGTCTTTGGATACCACATGTACGAAATTCAGTTAAAACTAGAACATATGGTTCAGAGAGCATGACACGTAGGTCCCACTTGCTAGTAACTTAATAGGCTAATTGCATATTTAAATTGCCATATGCATCTCATGTAGGTTACTACTACATCAATCTAAATTTCATTAGGATGAATTAGTTAATTGATGCATTCTTAACTATACAATTAACACCTCTTTCTTAGTTGCGTAATTGAAACTGTGCATGCATCCATATCATATATTCATCTATCCTTAAGGTATAGTGCAACCAAAACTAAACCAAAATGTGGAATAGATAGCAACCTACTTAGGTTAATCATATACTTCATTTTAATCCATCGCAATTGCATTCCATGCATCTTTGCCATGATTAAAATAACTCCTAAGACTTGTTTTTCTCTTTGTGGAGGTTATTTGCTTCTTATTGGAGTTCGGCTACTTCGGATTTTCTCATGAACGTTCATGGATACATTATGCCTCGTCACCCCGCTTTCAGGCAAGCTCCATGCTTGTTGATTAATCATTACATTTTGTGTTAATCTCTATTTGGATTAATTAATTAAATTGCCTTGGTGCTTGTGTGCATGCTTGCTCGATCGGTACTCAATGCTGCACTAGTACATGTAGGACTTGTTGTTATGCAGCAGCTACGGCTGAGATTAGAATGTTGCCCAACTCAACTTGAACTTAATTAATAAGGTGAGCTTTGAGAGCCGAGGGTGTGCTCATGAATACGGTTGGTATATTACTGAAGAGTTGAATGCGACCCGCGGTGTTTTGAAGTGTTTTTGTCGTTATACCAAACTGAGGTAACTTCATCGCAGCACTCCCTTCCCACCGAGAACAACACTACGGCATAATTGAGGTAAGTCTCAAAACCGCGTGGAGCCTCACAACCTCCACGAGGAATGCACTCGTTATACCCGAGGTGTTTGAGTCGGCGGTGAAGGCCCGAGAGAAAGTTGTACGTTACCAATGAACGAAACTAGGATATATTTGAGGTAAGTCTCAAAACCGCGTGGAGCCCTATGAACTCCACAAGGAATGCACTCTTTATATCCGAGGGTGTCAGGTCGTTGGTAACGGTTTGTAAGGCTTGGTTGTGATTTACACATGAGTTAAATGGATCGTGAGCTGATCCGGTTAAGTTAGAAATGGATTGTGGGCTGATCCGATTAAGTTAAAAAAAATGA
This sequence comes from Stipa capillata, assembly GCA_019208055.1. Lineage (NCBI taxonomy): Eukaryota > Viridiplantae > Streptophyta > Magnoliopsida > Poales > Poaceae > Stipa > Stipa capillata. Next base: position 204,653 of record JAGXJF010005074.1, on the reverse strand, counting down.
TTTCGTGGTTGATCTATGTATGTGCATGTAAGTTGCTTATGAAATATGATCCGAGGGCTAAATCCTAGGTAATGCATTATGTACATGTTGCTATCATCTCCATGTTGTTGTTATATCTATGTTTAGATGTTACCCCATTGTCATACCTTGGCTAAGATGGCTTCCTTGCTGTTATTAAGTTGTTGCTAAGGTCTTCTTAAATCTGAAATTAAAATGGTGTAGCTTATGTTCGCTCTATCACATGTATGCAACTTGAACTTGTTAAAAGTAGAGAAACTTAACCATTTGTCAAATTGGGTTAATACCATGTTTTAATTAGTTGATAAGCAATGTCTTGCGAGTACAGTGGCACTACTCACCTAAGTTTATCCTAGCTAGGTAGGTATTTGGAGCATTCGGTTTTGAAGTTTCACTGCTTTGGTTTACCACTTTCGGCTTTGACTCCCTTGGGATTGTTGTGGGCTGTTTTGAGGTGGTTTCCCCGCCATCTTGGGAGTTTTATTTTGTGTTCCGCTACTGGACATTATGTCCTTTTGTATCTTTGCGACCCTCGAGTCGCTGATTGTAATATTTATCTATTTGTGCTCTACGTGAGCCATATCTCTAATTGTAATCTTTTGTAGTAGCTTGTGTGATGATATTTGAGTTGTACCACATATGCACCCGCCTCCTGATTGTCATGCGTGTATGTTGAAATGGGGAGTGTGGTTGTATGCATATGGAGGAACTCAATATTTTCCTTCGATTCAATTGAAATGCAAAGTGAAGGTACGGTCCATGGCCGTGATCACCGTCTTCACTAGTTGCAAATTCATTGAGTTGATTTAAAATACCGGGTCCCTTACAAGTGAGAAACTAAAAGGTGCACAATTGAATTATCTAGTTTATGATAAGTAGCTCTATGCGTTAGTGCAAGTTTTAGAAGTTTGGCAGCATTATTATGGCTTAAGGAGTTTATTATACATTCTGATCATGAGGCTTTAAAATATTTGCAAGATCAATCTAAACCGAATTGTCGTCATGCTAAGTGGATTGAATTCATTGAGTCATTTTCTTACATTATGAAATAGAAAAAAGGAAAAGAAAATGTGGTAGCTCATCCTCTTTCTAGGAAAAGTGTGCTTTTGAATCATTTAGATGTGCAAGTTCCTGGTTTAGAGAGTTTGCATGAATTATATCCTAATGATCATCATTTTGCTATTCCCTATGCACATTGCAACAAGGGCAAAGGCTGGGAAAATATCACTTACGTGATGGATTTTTGTTTCGCGCTAAGAAATTATGTATTCCAGCATCGTCTATGCGTTTGCTCTTGTTGCAGGAATCACATGCCGGCGGATTGATGGGACACTTTGGATGTGAAAAAACATTATCTATGCTGAGCAATCACTTCTATTGGCCTAAGGTGAGGCGTGATGTGGAAAGGTACGTGTAGCGGTGCATTACTTGCCACAAGGAGAAATCAAAATTGAATCTACACGGTTTGTATACTCCTCTCGGTATTCCTAATGCACCTTGGGAGGATATTATTATGGACTTTGTTTTAGGACTGCCTAGGACTAAGAGGTGGAGAGATTATATATTTATTGTTGTGGATCAATTTTCAAAAATGGCACACTTTATACCGTGCCACAAGAGCAACGATGCGTCGCATGTTGCTGACTTGTTTTTCAGGGAGATTGTGAGGTTGCATGGTGTACCTAGGACTATCATTTCAGATCGTGATGTCAAGTTCATGAGTTATTTCTAGAAGACATTGTGGGGAAAATTGGGGACTGATTTGTTATTCAGCATGACTTGTCACCCTCAAACCGATGGTCAAACGGAAGTGGTGAACCGCACCCTCTCTATGCTGCTAAGAATAATGATTAAGAAGAACATCAAAGAATGGGAAGACTGTTTGCCACATGTTGAGTTCGCCTACAATAGGGCAGTCCACTCGACTACATAGATGTGCCCATTTGAGGTGGTGTACGGTTTCAAACCTATTATGCCATTGGATTTGTTGCCCCTTCCAAGTCAACACCATGCTCATATGGAGGCATCCAAGCGAGCTGATTATGTCAAGAAAAGGCACATCAAGGTGAAAAAATAAATTGAGCACAAAGTGAAGATGTTTGCTGCTAGGGCGAACAAGAAGAGAAAGAAGTTGATCTTTGAGCTGGGCGATCTTGTGTGCATGCATTACCGCAAGTGTCGTTTCCTAGCTCCGCGTAAGTCAAAACTAATGCCTAGAGGTGACGGACCATTCAAACTACTTGAAAAGATTAATGACAATGCATACAAGATTGAGCTGCCTGGTGATGATTACATCTACCTTCAATGTTGCCGACTTATTACTATTCTTTGCTGATGACGATACAGCATTGAGGGCGATGCCTTTTCAAGAGTGGGAGGATGATGAGGGCCTCCCTAGCTCATCATCATCTTCACCAGCCATTGATGAACCTACCAATAAGGAGATACACATCGAGCTGCCACAAAGTCCAATAACTAGAGCTAAAGCAAAGCTACTTAATGAACAGGTGAATTCACTTCTTAATGCACATGCTAATATTATTGATGAGAGATTTATACTACCTAAATCAAATTTTTTAATGATGCTCAGGTATTCAGCTCAAGAATTAGAAGGAGATGTTGATGTTGTTCACAAGTGTTTGCTGATTTAAGAACGCCTGGCGATCATCGCTCGTGGTCTCCCGACGATCATCTACGGGTCTGTTTGGGCATTTTCCAAAGAGTTGAGGGTTCGTACATTGGCACGTGTGTTCAGCTAGCGAGATCATCTATTCATACTATCTATCCATGATTCCTCGCCAAGAAGATCATGCCACCCCATATCAATAGGTTTCCGAGTTCGCAAATCTTGGGCCAGCACCATAGCAGAGGTAAATGAGAATATATTGAGCCGAGCGTTTCTTCATCACCACCACGACACGTACGACTACCTCCATGAAAGGTATCACAATGTGAAAAGGTACATGATCATGTTCCAGTCTCCTTGCCAATATTTGAGGGTTATAATGACATGATTTCTATCTCGATTGGGAAATGGAATTTGATGAAATATTTGCTAGTCCTGTTTATCCTAAACATAAGAAAGTATGGACTACCGTTAGGACCTTCACTGATTTTTCTTCTATTTGGTGGGATGAATATTGCAGGTTATACCCTGATTATATACCCACTACTTGGGAAGAATTAAAACTTGCAATGAGATATAAATTCGTACCATCCTCTTTTATACGTAGCAAGCTTCGAAAGTTGCAACATTTAGAACAAGGTAGTAACTCCGTTGATGAGTACAGTCTAGACCTTCAATATTACTTATTTTGTTTTAATATCAATGAAAGTAAGGAAGCTACTATAAATAGATTTTAGAATGGTTTGAACCATGACATTCAAGACAAACTTATGCATAAGGACTGCTTTTCTATCCATTATTTGTTTCCTCTTGCTTGCAAAGCTGAACAAGTGATCAAGAGACGGATAAATGAGGCCAATAAATAAAAAGTACAAGTTTCCATGTTGTAACCTACTAAAGGTACTAGTCTCCATGCTCCACATGATGAACTATACTTGTCCACTACACATGCTATTTTAGAGCAACCTAGAGTGGAACCACTTGTTACTTTGTGTTTACCACAAGTTCAGAATGCTTTTTGCTAAGAATTACTTAATATTCCTTGTGACAGGGAAGAATTGTGTGATAACGCTACTAATATCTACACCACAACTAGATGATGAATATGCTACTTTTGTTTTAGAATCAAATGTTAGTGGTGGAATTGTTACTATCCCTCATGAGGAATTGATTAAACATGATGAAATTATTTCCCAAAAATCACCTGATAATTTTTCTGGAACCAATGCATTGCTTGCTGATTTTTGTACCTCATGTGATATTATTTCTGTACCTTATGATTTGGATATACAACATGTTGACGAAAATGATATAGATAAAGACTTACATGCTCCAAATTCTAAAGTTATTTCTTTTCTAAATCTACGAGCACCAATTGTTGAGCCATGTGTAAACACTGATTCTGAAATAGGCTATGAAAAGTCGATAGAATATAATGACGTGTACAATACTATTACTCATGATGCTATATGTGTTATTCAAGTTGTTAACCCTATGACTTTGACACATGCTTTAGAAAAAATTTATGAACTAGCGAGTTTATCATCTTGGAATTCTCCCTACGCTCTTGCTAATATAATTAATTTAATTGGAGATATTATTGTACATGATGGAATTTATGTGCATATGATTTGCATCGCCCATGCTGAAATTGATTATGAACTTGCTCATTCCGACAATGACCACTCGCAATTATTCATCTCATCACATTTGCAATGTCAGTATTTGATTGAAAGGATTATGTTACATGCTGTAGTAATTTATGACATAGGCAATGAATTCTTGGTACATAGGATTTGCATTCCATGTGGTCAACTTTATGCTTTGATAGAAGATAATTTGACGCCAATGCTTCATTGTTTTGATATGACCTCTAATATTGGTGCTAAACTGATGCTAAATAGCTTGTCACATGATTGTTCCAACATTAGTGCATTGACTTGTTCTAAATTTTAGCATGATGTGGCTTCTTATTTGGGTATCGCTGATGATTATTCACCTATGTTGGGATGGTTTAATGATGGGCATTGCAAAACAGATTATATGCATGAACACTTTACTTATACTACTTGCAAAACAGATTATATGCATGAACACTTCACTTATACTTGCAAACTGAGTTGCAATACTTGTTGGAATTATAAGAATGACGTACCACTATGCATGTTTCTAAGATCGACCAAGATAAATCAGAGTTGTGATCATGCTTTTGATATAATTGCTAACCACGAAAAGCTAACCATGACAGATAGATACGTATATGCTGCACACACGTTTTCCTTGCTCGTTGATGATTTTCAGCTTATGCAAAGCAGTGAACGGCTTTGTTTTCAAGAAATGGAGCATGTTAAGGATATGACCCCCATAGATGCACCCACTGCCACCTCTACTTCCACTACTTCAACTATGTCCATTGCTCAAACTATAAAGAACAAGAGGAGGTCCGTCAAGGTTTTCAAGAACAAGTGAGGATTCAAGTTCAAGCTCTTGGGAGGAGGAGGAAATGAAGTTCATGTGACTATGATCATGTCCCACATGAAATGGTGGTTTATAAGGAGTTCTCCCACGTCACCTTTCATCTAAAAAGAGCTAGAGATCAAGTCCCACATCTTTTGGACTCTCATTCGGATTGCTGAGACAGCTCTCACTTCAAATGTCCATATCTCAGGCGTACAAACTCCGATTTGGATGATCTTCGACTTTGTGGAAAGCTTATCTCATGCTTTTTCCAATCCATCTAGCCCCACCTCTGTAGAACCCCAAACCTTGAGACACGAGATCAGTAAAGATCGTCGTGAATAATTTGGAGTTCCTCTTTTACATGCATGCATATAGGTAGTTCAAAAGCATGACCTCGATTAAAACCTTAATACACGCGCGAGGATCAATTTGAAACTGAGTTGTAAAACCAATGTCATAGCTCATGTAATACGTATTAGCTATCTAAAAATTGTTACCAGTCAATTAGAACTCAACTTTATATCTAAACCAAACTACTATCCAAAGTTTTCTCCTCGGACAAAGTTTGGGAAAAGCCAATCGAGTGATCTTCCCTCTTTCCAAATTTCATATCGACGCAAATCTATGAGTTATTTACATCCATGAACTCAGTCATAGTTAATTGGAGGAATTATCTTAAAATGAATTAAGGTACTTACAATTTAATCTTTGTTTCGTACAACATTGCAATCGCAGTTGCATATCGGCCTAATAAAGGTTATCTCAACTTCAGGAAAACTCGTGAACAACAATTAAATTCTAATATTCTCTGTGAATTGTATGGATTCCTAAAAGCAAGAAATTGAGTTTCTTTTACTTCATCTTGTACTAAAAGGAAGTGAAAATAGCAAAGAAACAAAATACAAACAAAGGGACCTTACCTTTTTCCTTTCTAGCCGTGGGACCCACCTGCAAATGCCCCCCTCTTTTCTTCTCCACGCAGCACATCAGCAAGCCATCTTCTTCCTCCTCCTGCCATTTCTATTTCTCTCAACACTAAGAGCAAAACCAGCCACCTTCTCTCCTTCAAATCCTATCCAAAAGTGAAGAATCAAGCCATGCATGTCATGCCACTGAATTCACCACCTCTTGTGCTCCCAATCTAACCAAGGAACATCAACATGCATGAACATTTGGGCAACCTGCCATCTTCTCTTCCAATTTTTCTTGCTCTGCTCCCCATGCTGCTGCTGTTGCTCCTGCGCCACGCCGCTGCTGCGCGCTGCTATGCGCTGCTGCCGCGGCAGCCAACCAAGAGGAGGAGCTCGGCAGGAGCAAGAGGAGAACCAGGGCCAAGCAACCATGAGCAGCTAGGAGAAAGAAAGGATGAAGAAGAGGTTAGGGAAGAGAAGAAAAGAGAGGATTCAACGATTTTCGTCAGGCTCATCTCAAATTTGAAGTTCACGCTGTTAAGGTATGCCCCAATTAGTTCCTAGATGAGTGTGAATTGAAAAAATTTTGAAATTTTCAGATTGGGGATTAGTTGCATGTTTGAAACTAGGTCGGCCAGTTTAATCTGAAAATTGCTACCAAACCATGCAGAATTCTGAGTTGGTCCAATGGAAGAAGTTGTGGGTTTCATCCTCAGCTTTCCAATGCCACTAGAATTGCTCCAATCGGAGTTATACTCTAAAAGTTATGACCAAAATACTACTGCAGCTATGAGGGTTCTCCTAGGGTTGAGGCCTGTCGAGTTTCATCCTAATTCTGGGATTAAACGTTAGTGAATCTGATGTCATCCCCTAAATAAGGAAGATAGGTATCGTCGATAGCTTTCCAACGCCGCTGAGTTTGCCCACATTAGATTTGTTGATCAAAAGTTATGGGTAAAATACTGCTACTGGTATGTTGATTCTCGAGGGCTGAGAGTTAGCGGGCGTACTTAAGTGGTCTTAACGATGAAATCGAATTCTGAGGTGAATGACAACATTGTTGAAAATTTAATTCAGATGTCCATAGAGAATTCATTTGCTTAATCTGGATTTTTGAACTAAAGTTACCTAAATAACAATGAGGGATTGATTTTGATGATTGGATCAATGAGCAGATTTAGTATTTGAAAATCTGGTGTTAAACAGTGCAGAATTTCGAGTTTCCCCAAAAAGATAAGATTTAGATTATGTTCATAGGTTTCCAACGGTATATCGTATGCATGTTTACAACCAAGGGTGTGAAAGTTATCGTCTAAGCAAGATTCCTGTCCGGCAGTTCTTTTTAACCAGTGTGGATTTTCATTTATTAGTGTTTGGGCAAGATAGAGATAGAATTAGTTTCATAAGAAAGAGGTTGCATGCATGTTATAGTAGCTTGGAGTTCAGATCCATGTTGTTGATTACGGCATTCTAGTTCCTTACCCGTACATGTCATCCCTATGAAACTAATCAGTGAACTCAATCCGTGAAATATACTAGTAACCTGTTGGCAAGTGAGTAGTCAATTAGTAGCTAATTCTTTCAGACACTCTAATTTAATGAAAGATTATTTCTTTGCCGAGAAGAAGACAGAAAATGCTAAACTTGGTTAAAATTGTAGAACTTGTGGAAAATGTAAACGACTTCCGAAAACTTGAATACTAGAGAATCTAGCTTAACAGTCAAACTTAAAATGTTTAGTGTCACAACTCGCCTAACGGCTAGAATATAATCACGGCCCCATATTTTCACCTATCACAACCACAAATCGATCGAATGAGCCCTAACCCTAATCATTGATTTAAAGCCCTTCTTTTTAGTTGCATATCATGTCCCATGAATGCCTCCATATCCTAGGGTCATCCATGATTAAAGCTATATCGCAACTAAAACTAAGCCACCATCTGAAATGAATATAACCTGCTTATGTAATTATATGCTTCATGTTAATCTACCGTAGTTGCATCACATGCATATTTTTGTAATGATTGAAATAGCTCCTTAGACTCGTTTTTCCTTTCTAGAGGTTATTTGCTTCTTATTAAAGTTGGCTACTTCGGATTTTCTCGCGAACGCTCGTGGATACCTTATGCTTCGTCACCCTGCTTCCAGGCAAGCTCCATTGCTTGTTGATTAATCATTACATTGTGTATTAATCCCTGTTTGGCTTAATTAATTAAACTGACTTGGTGCTTGAGGGAATGTTGCTTGACCAGTACTTGGTACCGCACTAGTATGTGTAGGTCGTGCTGTATGCAGCAGCTATGGCTGAGAATCAACCTTGTTGCCCAATTGACCTAAACTTGCTAAAGTGAGTTGTAAGAGCCGGGGGGGGGGTGCACGGTGAATACGATCGGTGTTAATTGAAGTGATGAGGCGACCCCCGGAGCAAGTAGAGTTTTGTCGTCACACCGATCTGAGGTTACTTCACCGTGTTACTTTCCTTTTCACGCGTGGACGTTGCCGGAATCACCGCTATGGGCTTATCTGATGGCAAGTCTCGGTCACGCAGAGCCTAGCTACCTCTGGTGGAGAGCACTCGTTATTCCCATGGTGGATGTATTGCCGGTGATGGTTCGAGAGATTGATTGAAATTAATATGTGATGGATTAATGAACCCCGTGGACGTTGCCGGAATCACCGCTATGGGCTTATCTGATGGCAAGTCTCGGTCACTTGGAGCCTTGCAACCTCCGAGTGAAGAGCACTCGATATTCCCATGGTAGTCGTATTGCCGGAACGATCCAAGGGGGTTGATTAAAATTAATGGGTGTGGGCTACCCCGAATGAATTGGAAATGATGACATCCATATTGCTATGTGCTTATGTGTGCTTGTGAGTTGCTATTATCTCCATATGGTTATGATTTCTATTCTACTACTGCAATCTGAAATTGAATTGTGTAGCTTATGTTCATTTCATCTCTTGTATGCAACTTGAACTTGACATAAATTGCGAATCTTCACGCCTTGTCAAACATGATTAATACCATGTTTTAAATAGTTGATGAGCAATGACTTGCGAGTATGGTGGTTGTACTCACCTAGGTCTATCCTAGGCAGGTTCGTGGAGCTTTCGATGTGGACTTTTCGCTGCTTCGGTTTACCACTTTCGGCTTCGACTCCCTTGGGAATGATGTGGGCTGTTTTTGAGGTGGTTTCCCCACCATCTCGGGTATTTTAATTTGTTTCCGCTGCTGCCCTTGTGGCTATTTTGAGGTTTATTGACCCTCGCGTCGCGTTGTATGTAAGATATGTACTGCCCCGAGTAGGGGATGTGTTAACATTATCTGGTAATCCTTCTCTATAGTGCTTTGTTGTGATATACAAGTTGTTATTGGAGCTGCTCATACACCGTGCGTGAATGATATGAAGTATATGGGTATGCCGTGAAGGGTTAAAGCTGTTCTCCTTTTTACTACATCGAGCAGGTATCGGTTGAGTGACCCACTGGCTGAGATGCTGTGCCGGCCAGGCAGAGTGTGGGCGTATTCTACCGGGCTTTCGAGCGACCCACTAGCTTCCGAGCTAGGTTAGGGTGTGGGTAGAATCGCCGGGCTCCTTCGATCTTGCTTTGCGTGGTAGAATTCGGGAACGACTCTAAACCTTCACCGGATCAGGGAATTGTATGTGGTTCTGGGAAGTTTAGTTGCTTCCGGTCGGCTTGACCCACGGTGATAGGTACATACGATGTAAAGCGCGTATGGTATGTGGGTCAGGTGTCGAACCACTCTGCTTCGGTGTGCGCGGCGCAGGTACCGTGCCACCGGGCCGACTGGTCCCTCGGTCCTTGGCGATTATCCGTTCCCCTAATCATATGTGATTCCCAGGTCCGTGACAAGGCTTGGTATCAGAGCCGAGCTGACTGTAGGTAAACCTTGCAGGTGGTCGTTAGTTAAGGATCTGATGTTGTCAAAATTATTTATAAAACTAAAAATGAGTTCAACGAGTATAAGTACGGCTCATTTTATTACTTATCCCCTTCAGTCTTAGATCTGAATTTTCTTCTCCCCTAATTCATTTGGTTGCAAAATGTTTATAAATCTCACCTCATCTTGCTTTCCTATGCAAGATGCCTCTCGGATGTTTTGAACCTTGTCCTTTGTGCCTTCTCAGTGAGTGATATAGCTAAGTGTTCTCTTTTGCAATTTCATCCCTCAATTCTTGCCGAAGTATCCTACTTTCTGCTACCATCTATTCCTCAACATGTCAAACTTTATGACCATCGATGATACCTATCTTTGCAACTAAAGACTACCCCTGGGCTGCACGGTTATTGTGTGCCCAAATGCCTTCCTAAGTCAACCTTGTCCTTTTAGTTGTGCCATTAGATTACATTTTTGCTCCCAGTTCTAGAATCGGCAACTTTTCACCCTTCCTCTATTTTGCACATTGACCTTCTAACTGGGCTTAAATTCCTTCCCTTGGAAGATACTAATATGTTCGTCCTCCCCTTGTTTTTCCGATCTATCTATTGAGTCAGCTTATGGACCCTCTTCTCCATATTTCAGTGAAACATTCCCACTATTTCAATCCTCAAAGTCTGTACCTCAAAGTGCAGGTTTCTCTTCGCCTTTTTGCTCTCTTGGTGAACCCTCACACAATTACAGTGTGTACTGTCTAGAAATTTCAGCAAACCCCTAAATGCCTCTTTGTCTTGTGAGCTAAATTTCTCCTTCTAAAAGATTGGCTAGTGAATTAAACCTTTCCGTATGAACATTATGGCTGCCCATTATTCTTGCATACTATGCTGAAATATCTCAATTTGAGGTGTTGACAATTTTAGTCGTATGCAAGGATATCGTGTGCTATTCATATGGAAGATGTTGACTCCTAGCCCTTGCGCAATTGGTGAACATGTATTCCTGCTGCCTATACATGTCTAATGTCATTGCACGAGTCACTTTTACCTCATCCTATCGCAATTCTTGCCCATCATGACAAGATGAGCTTTATATAAGTGCAATTAAGAAGCCACCAATTTAACCAACAACTCCCAATGTGTTAATCTTGATTCCTCTAGCTCCATCTCGATTAAGAGATCTCAGAAAGTCCCAAAACCCTGTCGGTAAACTTTTCGTTAACTCAATTCCTCTAAGTATCCCTTCTTAACTCAGAGCATTCCACCTATTTAAAGAGATTGATCTGAGCATCCTGACAGTTCTTCTTGTGACCATGTACATGCCCCCTTTATCTAATCATCCGGTCTAGAAGGAATAAATACAAGAGAATTAAAATTAAAATGTATGAAGCTGGATATCTCACCACCTTCACCATGGTCAAAATCAGCAAAGATTGGTATCCTACTAGTAGTGGAAGGACTGTCCAAGCTCGCCAAATTGTTATGTCACCCAATCATCTTCTCGACGAACCTTGTTTTCAAAACCTAAAAGCTCCAACCTTGCACCATATAGTCTTTTCCTAGTTTGACTGCCTTAACCCTGCCGATTGGGTGTCAACCGACGATGTCCACCTCCCATGCTTATATGGCATCCTTAGTGTACAACCCTTCTTTTGTCCATTTCAGTGCAAGTGGATGGCAAAACTCAGCCAATCAATCATTTAAGCTCTATCTCATTCCCCCCTCCCCCTTAGTTCGGTATCCTGGAATGCTGTCGTGCCCATGGCAGAACATCAATAGGGAGCTTGATCACCTCCTCGTTGGTGGTGCTACATGTGGTACGGGATTACATGTGGTACGGCATTATCCCTTGGTCCCGACAATTTTGAACCATCATTTGTACAAACAATACATCTAAACCATTCTCATCTAATAAATCTTACTCGCAGGATTAAACAAAACCTCAGATCAATCTTAAAGATGTTCCCTTTCCACCTTAATCATTTAAGTTTTCTCAAATGTTGGAAGATCTGGAATTGCTTTCGTACATGCTTTATATGCCGATTCTGCGAATAATTTGGTACATATATGAGTGTGCACTCGGTGCCCCAGAATGCTTTCGTGCTTACCTAGAACACCAATAAGGAGTCTGGCCAACTCCTCGTTAATGGCACTATGTGTAGTACAAGACTATTCTTCGGTCCCGACAGTTCCTAGATCAGTCCCTCTCTAGACAGTATCTTCCGCTATTTGATTCATACCACCTTGTTCCTTCTTATCCTGATAGAAGCATAATTATCCAAGAATACCACCCAATCTGTCCTCAAGTAAAGGACACCTTAAACTCATCCTAAGATAATGAAGGTAATTACCATGATCTATGACCAATCCTTGCAGTTGTTATTCTTTCTTTCTAATTTGTAGTAATCATGACCATACATTTCTGTTACTTCGGAATCATATTTTGACCCTCTCCTCAATTCCACACTTCAGCTAAGATCATTTGTTCATACCAGTTCCTTTCGCTCAAACCAACAATCTTGAATTCTGAGTTTGCAAGACCGTCGATCCTTGCAACGCCTCTTAGTTGCTACTGCTCGTTCCACCTCTGTCTCTCCTTTCAAACAAGTGTAGAGCCTATTAAAGATAAAACACCATAGAAGAAGCCATTTCTAAGAATAATAGTCTGATTCGGTTTCCTCTTTCCAGAACTAGTGTAAAAGTCGATAAGTGATTCTGCCTTTCCCACTATCGACAGTTTGGTATCTTGTCAGAGTCTTGCTGCAAGTTGAACCCCTCTTCTCCTCTTCTTTACCGTAGGAATCTCGGGACGAGATTCTTTTAAGGGGGGTAGGCCTGGTAGAACCCCAAACCTTGAGACACGAGATCAGTAAAGATCGTCGTGAATAATTTGGAGTTCCTCTTTTACATGCATGCATATAGGTAGTTCAAAAGCATGACCTCGATTAAAACCTTAATACACGCACGAGGATCAATTTGAAACTGAGTTGTAAAATCAATGTCATAGCTCATGTAATAGGTCTTAGCTATCTAAAAATTGTTACCAGTCAATTAGAACTCAACTTTATATCTAAACCAAACTACTATCCAAATTTGGGAAAAGCCAATCGAGTGATCTTCCCTCTTTCCAAATTTCATATCGACGCAAATCTATGAGTTATTTACATCCATGAACTCAGTTATAGTTAATTAGAGGAATTATCTTAAAACGAATTAAGGTACTTACAATTTAATCTTTGTTTCGTACAACATTGCAATCGCAGTTGCCTATCGGCCTAATAAAGGTTATCTCAACTTCAGGAAAACTCATGAACAACAATTAAATTCTAATATTCTCTGTGAATTGTATGGATTCCTAAAAGCAAGAAATTGAGTTTCTTTTACTTCATCTTGTACTAAAAGGAAGTGAAAATAGCAAAGAAACAAAATACAAACAAAGGGACAAAATAGCAAAGAAACAAAATACAAACAAAGGGACCTTACCTTTTTCCTTTCTAGCCGTGGGACCCACCTGCAAATGCCCCCCCTCTTTTCTTCTCAACGCAGCACATCAGCAGGCCATCTTCTTCCTCCTCCTGCCATCTCTATTTCTCTCAACACTAAGAGCAAAACCAGCCACCTTCTCTCCTTCAAATCCTATCCAAAAGTGAAGAATCAAGCCATGCATGTCATGCCACTGAATTCACCACCTCTTGTGCTCCCAATCTAACCAAGGAACATCAACATGCATGAACATTTGGGCAACCTGCCATCTTCTCTTCCCCCCCCCCTCCCTATTTTTCTTGCTCTGCTCCCCATGCTGCTGTTGTTGCTTCTGCGCCTTGCCGCTGCTGCTGCCGCGCCAGCCAGCCAGCTGCCGCTGCTGCCGTGCTGCTCCTGCTGCTGCCGCGCGCTGCTGCCGCGGCAGCCAACCAAGAGGAGGAGCTCGGCAGGAGCAAGAGGAGAACCAGGGCCAAGCAACCATGAGCAGCTCATCTCAAATTTGAAGTTCACGCTGTTAAGGTATGCCCCAATTAGTTCCTAGATGAGTGTGAATTGAAAAAATTTCGAAATTTTCAGATTGGGTATTAGTTGCATGCTTGAAACTAGGTCAGCCAGTTTAATCTGAAAACTGCTACCAAACCATGCAGAATTCTGAGTTGGTCCAATGGAAGAAGTTGTGGGTTTCATCCTCAGCTTTCCAATGCCACTGGAATTGCTCCAATCGGAGTTATACTCTAAAAGTTATGACCAAAATACTGCTGCAGCTACGAGGGTTCTCCTAGGGTTGAGGCCTGTCGAGTTTCATCCTAATTCTGGGATTAAACGTTAACGAATCTGATGTCATCCCCTAAATAAGGAAGATAGGTATCGTCGATAGCTTTCCAACGCCGCTGAGTTTGCCCATATTAGATTTGTTGATCAAAAGTTATGGGTAAAATACTGCTACTGGTATGTTGATTCTCGAGGGCTGAGAGTTAGCGGGCGTACTTAAGTGGTCTTAACGATGAAATCGAATTCTGAGGTGAATGACAACATTGTTGGAAATTTAATTCAGATGTCCATAGAGAATTCATTTGCGTAATCCGGATTTTTGAACTAAAGTTACCTAAATAACAATGAGGGATTGATTTTGATGATTGGATCAATGAGCAGATTTAGTATTTGAAAATCTGGTGTTAAACGGTGCAGAATTTCGAGTTTCCCCAAAAAGATAAGATTTAGATTATGTTCATAGGTTTCCAACGGTATATCGTATGCATGTTTACAATCAAGGGTGTGAAAGTTATCGTCTAAACAGGATTCCTGTCCGGCAGTTCTTTTTAACCAGTGTGGATTTTCGTTTATTAGTGTTTGGGCAAGATAGAGATAGAATTAGTTTCATAAGAAAGAGGTTGCATGCATGTTATAGTAGCTTGGAGTTCAGATCCATGTTGTTGATTACGGCATTCTAGTTCCTTACCCGTACATGTCATCCCTATGAAACTAATCAGTGAACTCAATCCGTGAAATATAGTAGTAACCTGTTGGCAAGTGAGTAGTCAATTAGTAGCTAATTCTTTCAGACACTCTAATTTAATGAAAGATTATTTTTTTACCGAGAAGAAGACAGGAAATGCTAAACTTGGTTAAAATTGTAGAACTTGTGGAAAATGTAAACGACTTCCGAAAACTTGAATACTAGAGAATCTAGCTTAACAGTCAAACTTAAAATGTTTAGTGTCACAACTCGCCTAACGGCTAGAATATAATCACGGCCCCATATTTTCACCTATCACAACCACAAATCGATCGAATGAGCCCTAACCCTAATCATCGATTTAAAGCCTTTCTTTTTAGTTGCATATCATGTCCCATGAATGCCTCCATATCCTAGAGTCATCCATGATTAAAGCTATATCGCAACTAAAACTAAGCCGAAATCTGAAATGAATATAACCTGCTTATGTAATTATATGCTTCATGTTAATCTACCGTAGTTGCATCACATGCATATTTTTGTAATGATTGAAATAGCTCCTTAGACTCGTTTTTCCTTTCTAGAGGTTATTTGCTTCTTATTAAAGTTGGCTACTTTGGATTTTCTCGCGAACGCTCGTGGATACCTTATGCTTTGTCACCCTGCTTCCAGGCAAGCTCAATTGCTTGTTGATTAATCATTATATTTTGTATTAATCCCTGTTTGGCTTAATTAATTAAATTGACTTGGTGCTTGAGGGAATGTTGCTTGACCGGTACTTGGTACCGCACTAGTATGTGTAGGTCGTGTTGTATGCAGCAGCTATGACTGAGAATCAACCTTGTTGCCCAATTGACCAAAACTTGCTAAAGTGAGTTGTGAGAGCCGGGGGGTGCACGGTGAATACGATCGGTGTTAATTGAAGTGATGAGGCGACCCCCGGAGCAAGTTGAGTTTTGTCGTCACACCGATCTGAGGTTACTTTACCGTGTTACTTTCCTTTTCACACGTGGACGTTGCTGGAATCACCGCTATGGGCTTATCTGATGGCAAGTCTCGGTCACGCAGAGCCTAGCTACCTCTGGTGGAGAGCACTCGTTATTCCCATGGTGGATGTATTGCCGGTGATGGTTCGAGAGATTGATTGAAATTAATATGTGATGGATTAATGAACCTCGTGGACGTTGCCGGAATCACCGCTATGGGCTTATCTGATGGCAAGTCTCGGTCACTTGGAGCCTTGCAACCTCCGAGTGGAGAGCACTCGATATTCCCATGGTAGTCATATTGCCGGAACGATCCAAGGGGGTTGATTAAAATTAATGGGTGTGGGCTACCCCGAATGAATTGGAAATGATGACATCCATATTGCTATGTGCTTATGTGTGCTTGTGAGTTGCTATTATCTCCATATGGTTATGATTTCTATTCTACTACTGCAATCTGAAATTGAATTGTTTAGCTTATGTTCATTTCATCTCTTGTATGCAACTTGAACTTGACTTAAATTGCGAATCTTCACGCCTTGTCAAACGTGATTAATACCATGTTTTAATTAGTTGATGAGCAATGACTTGCGAGTACGGTGGTTGTACTCACCTAGGTCTATCCTAGGCAGGTTCGTGGAGCTTTCGATATGCACGTCACAGACGGGTGAAAACCATCATCCGAGACGGTTTTCTCACCCGTCTATGATTAGTGGTCTGTGATGAACTATTTTTATCCAAGACGGTAGCATTCACCCGTCTGCGATTTCTATATTACAAAAATAAAAAAACAGCCCCCAAACGGCGGCTACATTAACGTCGTCGGTTGTCGTCCTGCACTGCCGGCCATCGGTGATCCGCCTGCCCCGGGCTCGAGGCCACCGCGCCACCGCTGGATCCGCCTGCCCCGGGTTTGAGGCTGCCAGGCCGCCACCGGATCCGGCCGCCCTGGGCTTGATGCCACCGCCAGTCAAGCCCTCGCGGTGTGGGAGGCAAGGGGGAGGGGGGTGAGAGGAGAAGGCCAGGATGGGCTCGGCTGCGGGGTGGGGAAGGATTTAGAAAATTTTGGGCAGCTAGGGTTTGTGGGGCGAGTTTATATACCAGATTTTTGGGCCGAATGGGCCATGTTGCTTCACAGACGGGTTGGCAAAAGGAGCCTGTCTGTGATATCAGACCTGATACGGAGGGCTCCCGATCTTCACGATTTGGACAAGGGGATAACTAGAAGGGCCTAGATGAAATCCCAAACCAACAACAAAACCCCAACGGGCAAGCCTTTGGAACTAGGACTCAAATCAACTCCTCCTCTCAATGAATGCCTCGATTACCATCCGGGGGCACATGCCGGTCCTTACAATCCTAAGAGATTACAAGGCCTAAGATGGAAACTCCTAATCTAGAGGGATTAACCCTAGATGAGGAGCAAAGCTCTCTTAAGTTCTTAATATCAAGTCTAAACCCTAATTAGGGAGGGGTACGGGGTATTTATAGTCTAACCCGCCACTTAGGGATTACATGGGCCGTGGCCCGTTTTCCTGCGCGCAGGCAGATCCGGACTGTCCGGATAGGGGCCGGACTGTCCGGGTGGCCGGAGTGTCCAGGCTGACCTCTGGGCTGAACTTCGGGTTTTCCAGAGAAGATCCGGACCCTCAGCCGGAGTGTCCGGGTTGAGGTCCAGGATTTCTAGAGGAGATCCGGACACCCACCCAGAGGGTCCGGGCTGAGGTCCGGCTCGGATCAGAGGGTCCGGGCCTCAGCCGGACAGTCCGGGTCTTCACTGTTAATGCACATCCGGGGGTTCCGAAGCAGCAGTCCGGCTGGGGTTCGGCTTGGAGCTTGGGGACTTGATTCTTGGCGTCTCTCCCTCAGTCCCGTTGCTCGTCAGTGGGCTCTTCCACTTGGTGGCTCCTTCATACCTTAGCAAGCAAAGACTCAAAGCGTGAGGTAGCATACCATTCATGCTCAAATCAAGTGGAGATGTATCAAGGAATAGAGTCACCTCATGTTGTATAGCCTTGGCTCGAGCCCTTGTCATTGGTCCAATAGGGTGCAAGGGTGGATTTGGGCTCTTGTCATCCTTGATGGAGGTGATGTCCCGCATCATTCCCCCCTTCTTGAAAAGGAGTCGACCTCGACTCCAACTCGTTGTAGCCATGAAAGGGTGAAAGATCCGCGATGTTGAAGGTGTTGCTCACCGAGTACTTGTCCGGCGGAAGGTCAATCTTGTAGGCGTTGTCGCCGATGCGTTGAAGCACTTGGAAGGGTCCATCGGCGCGGGGCATGAGCTTGGACTTGCGTTCTTCGGGAAAACGCTCCTTGCGGAGGTGAACCCACACAAGATCACAGGAGTCAAACACCATCTTCTTCTTGCTCTTGTTGACCTTGTTGGCGTGTCGAAGCACTTGTTGCTCGATTGTAGCTCTTGTTGTCTCATGGAGTCTTTTGATGAAAGCGGCTCGCTTGGAAGCATCCATGTTGACGCGCTCGTGTAGTGGTAGTGGAAGAAGATCGAGTGGTGTAGAGGGGTTGAAGCCATACACCACTTCGAATGGGCTCATGCTTGTAGTGGAATGGACCGCTCGATTGTAGGCGAACTCCACATGGGGAATGCACTCTTCCCACTCCTTCAAGTTCTTCTTGATCATGGTGCGGAGGAGAGTTGACAAGGTGCGGTTGACGACCTCGGTTTGCCCATCGGTTTGTGGGTGGCAAGTTGTGGAGAAGAGAAGCTTGACTCCCAACTTGGCCCACAATGTCTTCCAAAAATAGCTGAGGAACTTGACGTCGCGGTCGGAGACGATGGTCTTGGGCACACCGTGAAGCCTCACAATTTCCCTGAAAAACAAATTAGCAACATGTGAAGCATCGTCGGTCTTGTGGCAAGGAACAAAATGTGCCATTTTTGAGAATCTATCCACAACCACAAAGACCGAGTCCCTCCCCGTTTTGGTCCTAGGTAACCCTAACACAAAGTCCATGCTAATATCCTCCCAAGGGGCACTAGGAACAGGAAGCGGAGTATAAAGGCCATGAGGGTTTAGCTTTGACTTAGCTTTGTGGCATGTGACGCATCGTTGGACGAATCTCTCCACATCTCTTCGCATTTTCGCCCAATAATAGTGGTTGGATAGCATCATGTAGGTCTTGTCCCGCCCAAAATGTCCCATCAAGCCGCCGCCGTGGGATTCCTGCAAGAGTAGCAAACGCACGGACGACTCGGGAATGCATAGTTTGTTAGCTCGAAAGAGAAAGCCCTCATGCACATGATATTTGTCCCAACCCTTTCCTTCTCTACAATTAGCAAAAGGGGAAGCAAACTCAGGGTCATTAGCATATAAATCTTTCAAGCATTCTAAACCCAAAACCTTAACTTCAAGTTGATTCAAAAGGGTCATTTTACGGGAAAGAGCATCCGCCACAACATTCTCTTTACCCTTTTTGTATTTGACTACATAAGGGAATGTTTCAATGAATTCGACCCATTTTGCATGCCTACGGTTCAATTTAGCTTGGCCCTTAAGATATTTTAATGACTCATGATCGGAATGAATAACAAATTCTTTTGGCCAAAGGTAATGTTGCCATACTTCAAGAACACGAACCAAAGCATACAATTCTTTGTCATAAACCGGGTAATTAAGTTGAGCTCCATTCAATTTCTCACTAAAGTAAGCGACCGGTTTGCCTTCTTGCATGAGTACACCCCCTATACCGATCCCACTAGCATCACATTCTACTTCAAAGGTTTTAGTGAAATCCGGTAAAGCAAGCAAGGGTGCCTCGGTTAAGCGTTTCTTTAACTCTTGAAAAGCATTCTCTTGAGATTGCCCCCACACAAAAGGAACATTCTTTCTAGTTAATTCATTCAAAGGGGAAGCAATAGCACTAAAATCTTTGACAAAGCGACGGTAGAAACTTGCTAGGCCATGAAAGCTACGCACTTGACTCACGTTGATAGGGGTAGGCCAATTTTTAATTGCTTCAATTTTAGATTCATCTACCTCTATGCCATGAGTAGAGACAACAAAGCCTAAGAACACAAGCTTCTCCGTACAAAAGGTGCACTTCTCAAGATTAGCAAATAAACGTTCATTCCTAAGCACTAGTAGAACTTGCTTAATGTGAGCAACATGATCATGCAACGTTCTACTATATATGAGAATGTCATCAAAGTAGACTACCACAAATTTTCCGATGAATTGGCGCAAGACATGATTCATTAGGCGCATAAAAGTGCTAGGAGCATTGGATAAACCAAAAGGCATGACAAGCCACTCATATAAGCCAAATTTGGTTTTAAAAGCAGTTTTCCATTCATCTCCTTCATTCATTCTTATTTGGTGATAGCCACTCTTCAAATCAATTTTAGAGAAAATGGTTGCGCCACTAAGCTCATCAAGCATATCGTCTAAACGAGGAATAGGATGGCGGTAACGCACAGTGATATTATTGATGGCTCGGCAATCTACACACATGCGCCAAGATCCGTCCTTTTTGGGGACAAGAATGACAGGAACGGCGCAAGGACTCAAGCTTTCGCGAACATACCCCTTGTCAAGTAGCTCCTGTACTTGACGTTGTATTTCCTTGGTCTCCTCGGGGTTGGCGCGGTAAGGCGGCCGGTTGGGAAGAGGCGCTCCCGGGATGAGGTCGATGCGGTGCTCGATGCCTCGAATGGGTGGAAGGCCCGCCGGGATCTCATCGGGGAAGACGTCCTCGAATTCCTGCAAAACACGAGACATAGCTAGAGGAAGTGGAGGTGAGTCGTTAGTCAAAGCAACTACATCTTTGTACACAAGTACAAAGTGTAGCGTAGGTGGGTCATTCCTCACTCCTCTCATCTCGGATTTGGTGGCTAGCATCACTAAGCCTCTACTCTCTTCCTTGCTCTTTTCTCTCATTTTGGGCTTGTGGCTCTCACTCACCGAATGGTGGAAGTCACTCAAGGTAGTGCTCTCTCGCTCACTCCTTTTCTTCTCTTCTTGAAGCCTTGCCAACTTCTGAGCATTGTCGGCGATGATTTGGCTTGGTGTCATAGGTCGCAGCACGAACTCCTTGTGTTGCCACCGGAAGATATACTCATTGGTGTGCCCGTCGTGGCGCGCCGATCGATCATATTGCCATGGGCGGCCCAAGAGGAGGTGGCATACCGTCATTGGCACCACATCACACTCCACGGTGTCTTGGTAGGCTCCAATCTTGAAGGCAACTTGCACCATGTGTTGTATCTTGACGGTGCCACTATCGCTCAACCATTGCACATGGTAAGGACGAGGGTGCTTCTTGTACTTCAAATTGAGCTTGGAGCATAATTCTTGACTCGCCAAGTTGTGACAACTCCCGCCATCGATTATCACTTTGATGGTTTTGCCGTCAATTGCGGCCTTGGTTTGGAAGAGATTGCATCGTTGCTCGGGTTCATCTTGAAGTTGGACGGTGAGGATCTTCTTGGTGACGACGAGTGATGGTCCCGACTCGGTCTCGCAATAGATTCGCTCTTGTCCATCTTCATCCTCTCCCTCTTGCTCAAGCCTTGCTACCTCATGGATAGCATCAATCTCGCCTTCGCTTGCCGACTCATATTCGCCCTCTTCAGTGATCAACATAACACGTGCATTGGGGCACTCTCTTTGCATATGGCCACGTCCTTGACACTTGAAGCAAACAATGTCACGGGTCTTGCCCGTTGAAGCCATTGAGGAAACATTGCTTCGAGCTGGGGCATCCTTTGAAGATGAGGTGGTAGGGCGACTTGTGTTTGACCATTGGCGCACGCTTGTACTTCCACCTCCCACTTGACCTTCTGACTTAGTTGAGGTTGGCCTTGGAGCAAACTTAGCACTTGGAGTGGGGCGAGGAGCAACTGCCGTGGCACGCGAAGTGTAAGGAGTGGAACGTGCGGCATATGTTGAAGACTTGGAGTAGCGAGCATCTTCTTGCACTTGGCGCTCGGCCTTGATGGCTTGATGCACTAACTCCACAACGGTGTTGTAGGGTTGGTAGTCGGCGATGCGCTTGATTGGATGGTTCAACCTGTCACGGACCCAGAATCTGCATATGATTAGGGAAACGCGAAGTCGCCAAGGACCGAAGGACTCGCTAGCCCGGTGGCACGGTACCTGCGCCGTACGCACCAAGGCGGAACGATCCGACACCCGCCACGTGCGAGCCGGCCGGAAGCGACCAATCTTTCCCAAACCACATGTAGATCCCAAATACCAGTGAAGAGGTAAGACCGCGTGATAAACCTGCGCTCCGCGACAGTCATAGGAGGACTAGAGCCCGGGATACGCATCCCCTCAACCTAACCTAGCCACGACGTGTGACTCTGGGAGGATCCAGCTCTGCTCTGCCGACAGCACGAGGCGTGATGGTCGTAGGAGACTTAACGAGTACGGGACGAGTCCCCTGGATCGACTCAACCAAAGCTACACCGGACTAGTGGTTCGCTCACCTCTGCCATCACGAAACGCAACCCTAGCACGCAACAATACCTCTGCACAGTTATCCACATACTTCATCACATACACGCATGGTATATGGACAACCGCAAGTAACCACTCGGATATCACAGCGCAAACCCTACATTACGATATTAAGCTAATTGTCCACATCGGACTTTAAGTTTACATCAGCCGGCCATAACCGGAACATATCCGAGTACGGAGAAGTTAAACGACAGCGGAAGAACAGTAATGAGACCCACAGCGGTGCGATGACCGCTGACCAAAATCCACAGAAACCCCTGAGCCGATAGCCAACCAAGGAATAGAAATCATGCACTAGACATCATCGAAGAATTCTTCGACCTCTGGCTCACCTGCAATGATCTAGGAAAATCCTAGGTGAGTACAAGGTACTCGCAAGTCTTATTCGTGCTTGATTAGATGTCCTAAGCATACTAGTATAGCATAATCAAACATGATGCATATACGATTAACAAAATCTAGGCAATACCAGTACTCTACCACCATCACGAGGAATAACATGAGGTCACCAACAACTCAGATTTTCATATATCTCAAATCAGGGGGCGTGATGGTAACCTCTGGTCACATGTGCTCAAAATATAAACTCAGTGGCTCATTTGCCATCTCCCAGTTACGTGGGACAATAATCACATCAGCTCCCAGTTACGTGGGGCAATATTCTTTCACATAAGCTCCCAGTTACGTGGGGCAATAATCTCATCTCAATATCTCCACATTGACAGGGTACCATCACAACCACACCTCAATTTAATCTCTCGGACCGTTACCGGCAGACGATCACCCTGAGTGCAGCGAGTGCCTTATCCCTTGGAGGTAGCTAGCCTCACAAGGGTCTTAGTCTTACCTCAACTACACCCCAGCATCGCTGTCGCTAACGTCCACGCGTGACAAGGGGAGTAATCACGATGGAGTCACCTCAGGGTTGGTATCGCGACAACTTCTTCCCCCGGTCGCAACATGCTACTCTAGTGATACCAACTTTATCCATCTGACACTTTCCCTTCGACTCTCACATCTCACTTCAATATGTTCAAGTAATTAGTTCATTGGTTTAAACTCAACCATGACCAGACCCAATTCACCGCATACCCTAGTCATGCTAGTTTAACCGATTTCGACCACAAGTTCTAAGAACAATCCACACATCACATATAGATAAGTAAAAACAAGTACTGAACAATTAAAAGATGCAACAAGCTCTGCTTGCCTTCGTAGAACTGTTCTTGATCTTGCGTCGGGTCGTGAGCTTCAGGGTCTCCTTCTTCCAGTTCTAGTGCAAGGGAGTCGAATATCGAGCATAAGCGACAGTGTGAACAACCAGCATGTATGCATGAAGACTAATGCAAGTATTAGATGTCTAGCAAGGTGCTGATGTTTGTGTTTACGTTGGTGAGGACTTTTCATGTTGAACATACGGAGATAGTAGGGTTGCCCTAACCTACATGCACTTTTAAGGGTTATCCGATTACGAGCTAGGGTTTGGTATTGGTTGCTCAAGTTGAGGTGTCATGAACTTAATTGCTTTTAGTTTGAAAGGGTTCAGGAACATAAGACTAACGTAATTGAAATCATTTAATTTGGAGCTACGGACATCAAGTTACAAAGTATCGAGTACGACGACGAAAAAGGGCTAATACTAGCACCCTACAAGGTTACACCATGCATGGGCTCCTAAAGGACTTCCAGTGGCTCTAAGTCGTAGAGAATCTCGCAAGGACCCCAGAACTACAAAGCTCGTCGAAATCGGAGTTAGGATTGCGAAACTAGGGTTTACGGATCCTCGACAATAGCAAAACCTCTACCCCAAGTATCCTTCTGTGCATGTGACCAAAACTAATTTTTGATTCAGCCAAAATGTAGAGCTTTTCATGAGGTTTCCAAATATATAAAAATTTCCAAATTTGGCTGAGTGGTTTGAAAGTTATGCATGTTTGAAATTTTAGCAAAAACCTGCCCTAAACAATTCAAAACCTAATTGCTACGTACACTCGAAGCCTACCCGACCAGATCTGTAAATCCTTCGTGTACCCGAGAGACTACCCGGGGATCCCACCCCTTAATCCACGTCAGCGGGGCGTGGGTCCCTTTGGTCAGCGACTCGGGTGGTCGGGGAACCAACCCGAGAGCTCCACGCGTCCATCCCGCACCCACCCTCTCTCTCTCTCTTCTCGGGACCGGCCGGAGACGAAGCTCTGACGGCGGTGCTCACCGGAGACTCGCCGGAGCTAAGCTCCAGAGCGCCTGGGGACTCGGATCTACTCGGGGAAGGTGGCGGAAGGCCCGGAGGCTCACCCTGAGCTTGCCTCGGTGGTCGGGGAGGGCTGAGGGGGTCGGAGGCGTGCTGGCGACGGCGAGGGGCGGCGGGGAGCTTCGGGTCACCGGCGTCGATGCGTTCCAGGCACAGATCTGCAAGGAAAGGGAGTGAGGGAGGTTCAGGAGGGAGCGAGGAAGCTTGGGCTGTAGAAGATGGAGGAGGGAGAGGACCAGAACGAGCTCGGGGAGGTCGTCGGAGTAGCCGCCGGACGTGAACACGAAGAAGGTGGCACGGCGATTCCGGCACGGATCTGAGCAAAGGAGGAGCAAGGGAGGTGAGGAAGGTGGTGAGGAGGCTCGGGGGAAGAAAATTAGTAGCTGGAGCTCACCGAGGTGCAGGGAATTGCTCGTCGGAGTTGAAGACAGAGGCAGCCGGAGTTGAGAAAAGAGCTCGGGAGCGAGGGGGATCTGGTGCTAGGGTTTGAGGGAGAAGGAGGGGGAAGCGGAGGGCTGTCGGAGCGGTGGCTTAAATAGGGCGGCGAGCTTCGGACCGCCGGTCGGACACCGCCCAGCTCGGCCAGCGGGCGGCGGCGACGTGGAGGGGATGACCCTGACACGCGGGCCCGGGGCGCGGCAGAGAGAGGGGGAGAGGCTGACAGCGGCGCCGGGCTGTCAGCCAGAGGGGGCGCGCGCGCGGGGTTAACGGGCCGGCCTGCGGGGGAGGCTTAGTGGGCCTCGGCCTGAATAGGTTAGGGTTTTATTTCTTTTTTCCTTTTTCTTTATTCCAGATTCCTCCCTCTTATCATTTTATGTGCAAAACTTTGTCCAAATGTTTTGAAATTTTTACCAAAGGTTCTAAGTATTATTCTCAAGCTACTGTGAAAGTTTGAACCCTTTTGGAGCTCATTTGAATGGATGTCCAGTTCAAACCTAGGGTTTGACCTAATTCGACGATTTGAACTAGAGCTAGGTCTTAGGGTTCTCCAAAAATTCTGAAAATTTGCAGGGAACTAATATTGTCATATTCAAGCCTATTCCCAAGGTTTGACAAACTTTCATGCACATTTTCTTGTCCATTTTCTTAACCCTAATTCCTCGGCACTTTAGGGTTTGTCCTCGGAAAACCTAATCGAGCTGTAATCTCATGTGATTCTGGGGGAAATCTTTGGGAAGTGGATGTTGGGGAAGGTTAGTGGAGGGATTCGTCGACAAGGTTCACTGGCCCCACCACTTGATCATGTTATTGATGAAGTTTGATACTTCAAATAAATTGATTGGTGTTAATTAACTTATCCACCGAGGATGAAATATTAACATATTCTATAATTTTGTAACACCCAATCTGAACGGTTAGGGTTTTGATCGGCATTCATGCATACATGGCATCATCAACACCACACCTTGTTTAAACATAGTTGTATATAAATTTAATTTTATAGAATATGTTAATATTTCATCCTCGGTGGATACGTTAACAAACACCAATCAATATATTTGAAATTATAGAACATGTTAATATTCCATCCTCGGTGGGTAATTGTTGCAAACACCAATCAACGTATTGACATTATAGAATACGTGCATATCTCATCCTTGAAAACTCAATTTGTGGAAATTAACACCAATCAATTTATTTGATGTGTCGAACTTCGATAAAAACCCTAGCAAGGGGTGGGGCCAGTGGACCCCGTCGATGAATCCCTCTTCTAACTTTCACCCA
Source organism: Stipa capillata (assembly GCA_019208055.1). Classification (NCBI taxonomy): domain Eukaryota; kingdom Viridiplantae; phylum Streptophyta; class Magnoliopsida; order Poales; family Poaceae; genus Stipa; species Stipa capillata. The sequence goes on along the minus strand of JAGXJF010005074.1, from coordinate 178,349 downwards.
ACATTCACCTCCTAAGATTGTCCAAAACCCCCATGAAAGCATGGCTTGATTGGATTATCCGGGGCAAACCCTAAAGCCCTAGAAACTAGGGTTTAACAAATGGACAAGCTAGGATGGATCAAAATGCCTCAAACTTTGGAAATGGACATGAAATGGTGAACTCTAGCCCCCTGCCAATTTTCAGAATTTTTAGGAAACCCTAAGACCTATCCCTAGTTCAAATCATCGATTAGGTCAAACCCTAGAATTGCACTGGATCCCCCTTCAAACCAACTCCAAACTGACCCAAACTTCTACAGCAGCTCAGGATTAATATATTAGACCTTCTGTAAAAATTTCATAAAATTTGGAGTAGAAATTGTACATAAAATGACGATGGGGGTAGCTCTGAGAAATAAAAAAAAAGAAAAACCCTAACTACTCAGGCCGACAGCCCGCTCGGCCGGCCCATCTGGCCGGCCCACCTCCCAGCGCGCGCGCCGCGCCTCTCCCCTCCCGCTGACAGGCCGACCCCGCCTGTCAGCCTCTCCCTCCTCTCACTGCTGCGCCCCGGGCCCGCTCGTCAGGATCTCCCCCTCCACGTCTCGCCCGAGCACTCGCCGGCGTGGGCGGTGTCCGACCGGCGGTCCGAAGCTCGCCGCCCTATTTAGGGGGCCGGTTCCGACAGTGCTCTCCTCCCCACGCTCTCCTCCCCCCATTTCCGAAGCCCTAACCCTAGATCTACTCGCCCCCGAGCTCCGGTTGCTTCGCCCGTCTTCCCGAGCTCCGGTGCCGTGCTCCGACGAGCAATCCCGAGCGCCTCGGTGAGCTTCAGCCCCTTTTGTTCCGTCCTCGAGCTTCCACCTACTCTCCCTCACCCATCTAACTCCTTTGCAGCTCGAATCCGTGCTGGAATCGCCCTAACCGCCGCCTTCGTCTTCGGGTCCGGTCAGAACTCCGGCGAGCCTCAGAACACGCACTGGTCCATCTCCTCCTCCATCTTCTTCACCCCTAGCTCCCTCTCAACCCCCTTAACCCTATCCGATGTTCTCCCTCACAGGTTCAAGCCCGGAACACCCCCGACGCCGACGACCCGAAGCCCTCGCCGCCGGTCCTCGTCGCCGACCCCCTTCCCGGTCTCCTCCTCCCTCACCGAGCACGAAACCGAACTCGCGGTGAGCCACCGGTCCTCCCCGTCCTATTTCCGAGCCCAACGGACCTCGGAAGCCAACTCCGGTGAGCCCTCCGGCGAGGTGCCGCCGTCTGAGCCTCGGCTCCGACCGGTCCAGAAAGAGAGAGAAGAGAGAGTGCAAGAGAGAAAGAGGGAGATGCCGCGTGGCGCCGTTTGATTGGCTCCCGAGTGCCTGACCGTATGACATGCGGGTCCCACGGGTGCTGAGGTGGATTATGGGTGGGTTTCCTCGGGTTGGTTCTCGGGTGCACGAAAGAATTGCGGATCTGAGCTGGGTAGCGCTTGGGTGGACATAGCAATTAGGGTTAGGATTTTTAGGGCAGATTTCCAAATAAATTTCAAATGCCCATAACTTTTAAACCACTCATCCAAATTTGACAAATTTTATATGCCTAGAAAGCTTATGAAATTATCTACCAAATGGCTGAATCAAAAGTTAAATTTGATCACATGCACACCCTGATACTTAGGGTAGAAGGGTTAGGGTTGTCGAGGGCCTATAAACCCTAGATTTATGACCCTAGCTCCGTTTTCGACGAACCTTATAGTTTTGGAAAGCTTGTGGGAATTTCTACGACATGGAACCCTTAAAAGTGCAGTAGAGTTACATACATGATACGATGTTAGGTGTTAGCTCCTTTATTGTCGAACCCCGTTAAACCCTAACTCGACGCTTCGTAACTCTTTGCTCGTAACTCCAAATCAATTGTTTCCAAAGACGTTGGTCAAGTAGTTCAGAGCACTCCTAAGTTATAGAAATGAGAGTCCATACCACCCTCACATGAGTAATCGCTTTAAAACCCTAGTTCCCAATGTAGCGACCTTGAACCTGCATGTAGGTTGCACCAACCCCTTAACACTCATAAGTTCGATATAAGACATTTTCGATAACCTAGATTCTTAACATCAGTACATAGGTCATAAACCCATTATCTGCATTAACCCTCATGCATACATGCTGGTTGTGTTCATTAATCGCTTATTTTCGATATTTGATTATCTTGCACTAGAACTCGAAGAAGGAGACCCCCAGGCTCACGACTCCGCGCAGGATCAAGAACAGTTCTACGAAGGCAAGCAGAGCTTGTTGCATCTTCTATTGGTTCGGTACTTGTTTTTACTTATATATATATGTGATGTGTGATTGTTACTTAGGACTTGTGGTTGAAATCGATTAAACTAGCATGACTAGGGTATGCGGTGAATTAGGTCTGGTCATGGTTGAGTTAAATCGATGAACTAATTACTTGAACATATTGAAGTGAGATGTGAGAGTCGAAGGGAAAGTGTCAGATGGATAAAGTTGGTATCATTGGAGTGGCATGTTGCGACCGGGGGAAGAAGTTGTCGCGATACCAACCCTGAGGTGACTCCATCGTGATTACTCCCCTTGTCACGCGTGGACGTTAGCGACAGCGATGCTGGGGTGTAGTCGAGGTAAGACTAAGACCCTTGGGAGGCTAGCTACCTGCAAGGGATAAGGCACTCGCTGCACTCAGGGTGATCGTCTGCCGGTAACGGTCCGAGAGATTAAATTGAGGTGTGGTGGTGATGGTACCCTGTCAATGTGGAGATATTGAGATGAGATTATTGCCCCACGTAACTGGGAGCTTATGTGGAAGAATATGGCCCCACGTAACTGGGAGCCGATGTGAAAGAATATTGCCCCACGTAACTGGGAGCCGATGTGAATATTGTCCCACGTAACTGGGAGATGGCAAGTGAGCCACTGAGTTTGTATTTTTAGCACATGTGACTAGTGGTTATCATCACGCCCCCTATGTTGAGGTATATGAAAATCTGAGTTGTTGGTGATCTCATGTTATTCCTTATGATGTTGGTGGAGTACTGGTATTGTCTAGATTGGGTTAATCGTATGTGCATCATGTTTGATTATGTTATACTAGTATGCTTAGGACATCTAATCAAGCACGAATAAGACTTGCGAGTACTTTGTACTCACCTAGGACTCTCCTAGATCATTGCAGGTGAGCCAGAGGTCGAAGAGTTCTTCGATGATGTCTAGTGCATGGTTTCTATTCCTTGGTTGGCTATCGGCTCAGGGGTTTTCTGTGGATTTTGGTCAGCGGTCATCGTACCGCTGTGGGTCTCATTACTGTCATTCCGCTGTCGTTTAACTTTTCCGTACTCGGATATGTTCCGGTTATGGCCGGCTGATGTAAACTTAAAGTCCGATGTGGACTATTAGTTTAATATCGTAATGTAGAGTTTGTGCTGTGATATCCGAGTGGTTACTTGTGGTTGTCCATGTACTATGCGTGTATGTGATGAAGTATGTGGATAACTGTGCAGAGGTATTGTTGCGTGCTAGGGCTGCGTTTCGTGATGGCAGAGGTGAGCGAACCACTAGTCCGATGTAGCTTTGGTGAAGTCAACCCAGGGGGCTCGTCCCGTACTCGCTAAGCCTCCTACGACCGTCACGCCTCGCGCTGACGGCAGAGCAGAGCTGGATTCTCCCAGAGCCGCATCTCGGGGCTAGGTTAGGTTGAGGGGATGTGTATCCCGGGCTCTAGGCCTCCTACGACTGTCGCGGAGCGCAGGTTTATCACGTGATCTTACTTCTTCACTGGCATCTGGAATCTACATGTGGTTTGGGAAAGATTGGTCGCTTCCGACCGGCTCGCACGTGGCGGGTGTCGGATCGCTTCACCTTGGTGCGTACGGCGCAGGTACCGTGCCACCGGGCTAGCGAGTCCTTCGGTCCTTGGCGACCTCGCGTTTCCTTAATCATATGCGGATTCTGGGTCCGTGACAAATTTCAAATATGTTGATTGGTGTTTGCAACAATTTTTCACCGAGGATGAGATATGCACGTATTCTATAAAGTAAAGTTGATATACAACTAAGTTTAAATAAGGTGTGGATGATGATAATGTTATGTATGCATGAATGTTGAGCAAATATCTATTTATTGTAAAGTGGGTATTACACAACCCGGCCAAGAAACGGGCCATAGTCTGCTCTTCGGTCTCTTGGACATTAGCTCGGATCAAGGCGGTTTCCATTTCCTTGAAGTATTCCTCAACTGACCGACTGCCTTGCTTGAGGTCCTGGAGCTTCTTGAAGAGATCTCACTTGTAGTACTTGGGCACAAAGCGAGCCCGCATCTCTCTCTTCATCTCTGCCCAAGACATGATAGGTAGCTCTCCATGCTCGCCTCACTGATTTTGTACTTGTTCCCACCAAATAAGTGCATACCCATCGAACTCAAGTGAGGCCATAGCAACTTTCTTCTCTTCGGAGTAATTGTGCATCTGGAAGACCTTGTTCACCTTGAGCTCCCATGTGAGGTATTCTTCGGGATCCATTGCATCACCGGAGAACTTGGGCATTGTGAACTTAAGCTTGCCAAACTTTTCTTCCCCATCTCCTGGTAGACCCCTCTGCCGGTGTTCTGTATCCTCATCATGATGATTCCGCCTTCTGAACCCTGGGTCTCTATCTGGGTATCTTGATGTCTTCGATCATTAGGTTGATGAAAGCTTGATCCTCCTTCTGAAGCACTTCCCTCATGCCCATCATGCCCTTGACGGCTCCTTGCCCGATCATGACTGCGTGGGCCATAGGTTGGGCCTCGGATCCCTGATGGAGGAAGGGATGCTCGGTGTCTAGCTGTTCTTCGAGCTTGGGCACGTCGTGCCACCATCTCGGCATCGGTCTCATCAAGAGGCTCTTCCTCTTCAATCTCTGATTCAGGAATACGGCCTCGAAGAGCTTGAACAACTTCTTGCACAATGGTTGTCTTCATTAATTCCATCTGTCGGGTCATATCATGCCTCAAATTGTCCACAGTGTCATGAAGGCTCCGTTGGAGGGCCAAATGTTGCCCTCGAGTCACACTGTCTTCATTGCCACTCGCTCCGTGTGATCCTTCCCTAGACATGGTTAGCAATGCAACAAGCTAGTGAATTTATGTGGAAATTTGGAAATCTCTCACCTCACTTACCATCGAAGTCCTTGCCTCCTTGGATTGAAGGTTCGGAGGCCCTCGGAGGGTAAAAGTGTTCCTCAAGAGTGGGTTGAAAAAGTTCCAAGTCCTAAAGCACTAACTCAACAAAGCTTTTAGTGGATCTCGAAAGGATTAGCACAAAATACTAAACAAAGTGGAACAATGAGATTTTGCAATGATTAGTAGTAATCCACAAAGAAACAATGCAATAAGAGTTGATCTCAAGGATATAAGTGAAGCACAAGACAACTCATGCGCAAAGATAATGGGATTTGTGCAACCAAAGAAGTAAGCTAGTACAAAATGTTCCTAGCGAAGACTATAAGCTCGTGTTGCACAAATACAAGGAAAGACACTAGCTCGATTGCAATTAGGTAGGGCAAAAGATTGGCACACTCGGCTATTCCTTTTCCTTAGATTCTCTCCCTACAAGATGGTCATGGCAATTGTTCTTCTCTTTTTTTTTGACTCCTTTTTTTATCTTACTTTTCTTCCTTCTTTTCTTTGTGCCAAGACCTTACAAGACTAATGGTTTTCAAATTGCTTGGGTCTGAAGGTATTCTAGATAGCACAAGTGCACAAGGCCCTAGCAATCATCAAGAGCTAGTCTTAATAGGTTCAAGGTATTCGCAAATGGAAGATGTTGGCTCACAAAGAAAAAGCAAGGAAGATGGACTTGCCGAAGATTTTACCTTGCTTGTAGAAGTGTGTGGTGATGATGATGATCTCAAGCTTGTCACCAGCTTTCCAACGAGTCCGAGATTGCCGAAAACGGATGTCGAATGTGGAATTATGCCCCAATTGGTGAAGTCACTGCGCCCTGTTTTGCCAACTCCGGACTGTACGGGTTGAATCCGGAGGGTCCGGCCGCCCGGACTATCCGACTGGAATCCGGACTGTCCGAGTGGAGAACAGAGGAGCAGATCTGAAAACTGGGCGGCCCGAAATCACGAAATCGAAGGGGCAAACGATCAAATTGGCTCAAGCAACGCAAAGGAAGGTTAGATCAACAAGTATAGCAAAGATCTAATGGATCAAAACCAACCAAAGCTCACTCAAGACTCCAAATTGCATCAAGATTTCAAATCGGGCTCTTTTGTGGGGTTTTCGAAATAGGTAAGAAAATCCAAAAGAAGGCTAGAAATTGGGGGTAGAAGAAGAAGGGATACAAATCCAAATCAGGGAAACCTTGAGCTCTGCTACCAAGTTGATACGGAGGGCTCCCGATCTTCACGATTTGGACAAGGGGATAACTAGAAGGGCCTAGATGAAATCCCAAACCAACAACAAAACCCCAACGGGCAAGCCTTTGGAACTAGGACTCAAATCAACTCCTCCTCTCAATGAATGCCGCGATTACCATCCGAGGGCACACGCCGGTCCTTACAATCCTAAGAGATTACAAGGCCTAAGATGGAACTCCTAATCTAGAGGGATTAACCCTAGATGAGGAGCAAAGCTCTCTTAAGTTCTTAATAAGCTCTCTTAAGTTCTTAATATCAAGTCTAACCCTAATTAGGGAGAGGTACGGGGTATTTATAGTCTAACCCGCTACTTAGGGGTTACATGGGCCATGGCCCATTTTCCTGCGTGCAGGCAGATCCGGACTGTCTGGATTGGGGCCAGACTGTCCGGGTGGTCGGAGTGTCCGGGCTGACCTCCGGGCTGAACTCCGTGTTTTCCAGAGAAGATCTAGACCCTCAGCCGGAGTGTCCGGGTTGAGGTCCGGGATTTCCAGAGGAGATCCGGACATTCAGCCGGAGTTTCCGGGTTGAGGTCTGGGATTTCCAGAGGAGATCCGGACACCCACCCGGAGGGTCCGGGCTGAGGTCCAGCTCGGATCCGGAGGGTCCGGGCCTCAGTCGGACAGTCCGGGTCTTCACTGTTAATGCACATCCGGGGGTTCCGAGGCAGCAGTCCGGCTGGGGTTCGGCTTGGAGCTTGGGGACTTGATTCTTGGCGTCTCTCCCTCAGTCCCATTGCTCGTCAGTGGGCTCTTCCACTTGGTGGCTCCTTCATACCTTAGCAAGCAAAGACTCAAAGCGTGAGGTAGCATACCATTCATGCTCAAATCAAGTGGAGATGTATCAAGGAATAGAGTCACCTCATGTTGTATAGCCTTGGCTCGAGCCCTTGTCATTGGTCCAATAGGGTGCAAGGGTGGATTTGGGCTCTTGTCATCCTTGATGGAGGTGATGTCCGCATCAAGACCCATTATCACAGACAGTTCAAGAATAAAAACCCGTCTGCGATGGCCTTCTTATCACAGACGGTTGACCAAAAAACCCGTCTGTGTTGTAAATTTTGACAAAACCTATCTGTAATGTATGTGATTAGAGACAGGTTTTGATGAACCGTCTGAGATGAAGTGTCCAGGATGAGGCTTTCTGTAGTAGTGTAAGGACTCGACCGTTATTTCCAAGGCCTGCCTAAAATCGACTCGGGTAGACTGAGTTCGACCAAATTGCTGGGATTCTTTCTTTTCACTATTGCCCTTAATTCTAGATGGTTTGTAGAACTAGGTGCTTTGCTCGGAAGGTATATTCTCTGATGGTTTAGTCATGGTTGCCTTGGAGGGGTGACTGATGTCCTCAGCCAGAGATGGGGAGGGGATAATACAGAGGTGAGTCGACAACCGCGTAGGCATATGCGAATAACATATATGTAAACTTACCTGTGGTACTTACACATAGAACTTTTGGAGCTGGTCGATGTTCCACAAATTATTAAGGACTCGCTCGTCCTTCATAGCCAACCTAAATGATCTAGGACGAGTGGCCTCGGCCACCGTATAGGGACCCTCCCATTTTGGGGATAGCTTGTTGTTTTTTCTCTGGTTCTAAATGAGTCGTATGACTAGATCGTTTCTGGATGTATTGGTCATGGTAGCATTGGAGGGACTGTGGTGTCTAGCCGATCACATCAACTCTTGAGACCTTTTTTCCTCGATATAGTTGAGGCCATCTTCCTCTAGTGAGATCTGAGGGGATTGTAGCCTAAGTTCACAGGGGAGGATTGCTTCTTCCCCATAGACCAAGAAGAATGGTGTTTCTCCTGTTGCCCGACTAGCGGTGGTTCGGAGTGCCCATAGTACTGATGGTAACTTGGAGACCCATGCTTTGGCGTGGGTGGATACACGGTCGAGGACGTGGATCTTCATGCCTTGTAATATGAAACCATTGGCCCTTTCGACTTGTCCGTTGCTCTGTAGATGCACCACAGAGGCAATGCAAATCTTGGTGCCAAGCTCCTTGTAGTACTCGAATGAATGTCACTCATGCTAGAGAACTGAGTACTGCTGTCAGTGATGATCCTGCTTGGGACACTGAACCTACACACGATGTTTTTCATGATGAAGCATTTGGCACTTCTGAGGTGATCTTCATGACTGGCTCAGCCTCAATCCACTTAGTGAAGGTGTCAATGGCGAAGAAGAGGAACTTGAAGCCCCCAGGTTATACCGAGAATGAACCCAGGATGTCTAGCCCCATGTCACGAATGGCCATGACAATGGTATTGTCTGTAGAGCTTGGGTGGGTTGGTGAACACATATGCTATGAAATTGGCACTGATAGCATCTGGTAAGCATTTCGCTCGCATCACGAAGGGTTGTAGGCCAGTAAAAAGCTTGTCTGAAGTCTTCAAGTAATTGGATACCCTACTTTCGAGAGATGCATTTCATGAGCACTCCGTGGGCATCTCTGTGGTAGAGGGTACCATCGACCAGGGAATACATCCTAGCCCTATAGGAAATTTTCTTGGACAGTGCCTCATCCTTGGGAATTTCTCAATGCTAAAGGTACATGCGGATGTGAGCCATCCACAAATATTCATAATGGAGGGGAGCCAAAAGTCACCTTGCGACCCCTTTTGGGGTGTTAAGGCCTAGTGTCGTCCCTGAATGGCTATAAGTCTCATGGACTGCCACTCCTTTGGCCGCAGTGTCTGCAGATGCATGGAACCAACCTTGTCATCTGTTGATGCTACTGACGTCGTCGAGTCTTTCTACAAAGATCCTGGGTGTGCTTGGATATAGTGAGGATTCCAGGCAAGACTATCAGTGAGACAGTTATCCTTCCTAGGGATATACTTGACTTCGAGTCTAATAAATTTCTTCTCTAGCTTCCTCACCTCTGCAAGGTAAGCCGCCATGGTCTTGTCCGAGGTTTGATGCTCCTTACTAACTTGCTTCACCACCAACTGTGAGTCCCCACTCACGAGAAGGAAGTGGATACCAAGTGCAGAAGCTAATCGGAGACCAGCAAGCAGACCTTTGTACTCAGCCACATTGAGATCTGCAATGCATATTGTAGGCGTTCTCTGGTCAGTGAGATGATGACTATCCCAGCCCCCGAGCCGTTGAGCGTGAGCGGAGCGACCATCGAAGTGCATATTCCATACTTTGACATTGTCGGTTGGCGCATGTTAGGGCTGCATGGCTCGGACCACTCGGTGACGAAGTCACGAGTGCCTGTGATTTGATAGCGGTCCGTAGGGTGAAGCGAATTTCAAATTCTCCAAGTTCAACAGCCCACTTGGCGATTTGTCAGATCGCGTCTCTATTGTGGAGGATGTCGCCAAGTGGGAAAGGTGGTTGGTATGATGATTTTGTGAGACTGGAAATTGTGTCTCAACTTACGGGAGACGGTTAGCACTAGACTAAACTTGTGTTCTTGAGGGTAATTCTCCTTTGGTCCATGGAGGACTTCACTGACATAGTAGACTGGTCGTTGGCTTTTTTCCCGTTTGTCGGGTTCTTCATTTTCCGCCACCAAAACACCGCTCACGACTCATGGTCCCGCTGTGATGTAGAGCATGAGCCCATCTTCTGGGTTGGGAGCAACTAGCATGAGGGGAGGGTTGAAAGATATTTCTTGAGATCTCGGAATGCTTTCTCTGACTCTTCTAACCACTCAAAGCCGTTATGTTGTCGTAGCAGTTTTAAGAAAGGAAGCCCCCTATCTCCAAGTCGGGAGATGAATCGACTAAGTGCGGCCATGCATCTGCTTAGTTTCTAGATTTCTCATACTGATCTTGGCAATTGCATGTCAATGATGGCTCAAATTTTTTCGGGGTTGGCTTCAGTTCCTTGTTGGGAGACCAATAATTTGAGTAACTTTCCTGCTTCAACTCCAAATATGCATTTTTCTAGAAAAAGCATGATTTGGTTCTTGTGTAGACCAGTGAAGGTCTCGAGTAGGTCAATGAGAATGTCTTCCTTCTTTTTTGATTTCATGACAAGATCGTCAATGTAGACCTCGACGTTTAGGCTGATTGATTATGAAGGGCAAGTTGCATCCCTCGCTAATATGTAGTGCTAGCATTTTGTAATACCCAGTTCTACCTCACAAATTAGGTCATGCATTCATCCATGCATACAGTCATCATCCCCACACACACCTTGTTTAAACTTAAATGTGATATGATTATATTTTATAGAATACGTACATATCTCATCCTCAGTGGGAAATTGTTGCAAACACCAATCAACTTATTGAAGTATCGAATATCAACAATAGCAATAGTAGGTGGAGGGATCAGTGACCCCCTTGATGGATCACCATACCAAATTCCCCCTCTCCCCAAAAATTTTCATCCCAAGATATCATGCATTGCTAATTCAATCGAAGGATTAGAAATCAAATTGCAAAAGGGGCTGATTCGTAATCAAATAACTAGGCAATGTTCCAATGGATGGAAAGTTATAAAAATTTATATTAGCCATGAAAGTGGGAAACCTAACTACAGGAAAATTTCTGGAATTTTTCACTAGTGCAGAACGGGCTTCTACTGACGGGCACTTAACCCCCTCTACTGACGGATGGGGGGCCCGTCACCCTAGGAATGTCAGTGGAGGGGTGACCTCCACCGACGGGCACAGGGACCGTCAGTGTAAACCACTGCAGCTTGGCCGTACGACATCACCACTGACGGTCGTCTGATACGCGGACCGTCAGTGGTAGGACCTCACCACTGACAGTCTATGTATCAGCGACCGTCAGTGGTATCAGCTCACCAATGACGGGCTATATCTACTCGCCCGTCAGTGGTAGGGACTGGAGCTTGGCCATACGGGCTTCACCACTGACGGGCGTTTGTTAAGTGCCCGTCAGTAGAGCTTCTGTTGTGCATTTCCATTCAGCACCTATTGCACAAATATATTCACAATTTTCACAAATATGTTCACAAATTTCACAAACATTCACAATTCTCACAAATATAGTCATATATGTTCATAAACATCCATAAATTTCACAAATATACACAAATTTTCATAAATTTCAGAAATATTCACAAATATGAAATTTGATATAACTTATTCGTAATGACATAACACTTCACGTAACCGTTAATCACAGGTATGAAAGAAAACAAGTATATTTGACGAGCGACGTAATAAAGTTTTTTAAACAACTAATCTACTGATTTCGCTTAAGTTTAGCTTCGGAAACTGGGGGCCGGCGTAGAATTCACCCATTGGATTGATTATTTCAAGATTGATGATTTTGGCGAAGACTCTTTGGATGCGGGCAAAGTCCTGACGCCAATCGTACAATTGATGTCCTAGCTCACTCCAAGCCTTCAGTTCTTTCATATCCTTCCAATGCTTGTTCTTGTACCGGACAAATAGGTCCATATGGGCACAGGTGTAGTACCCACATGTCACGCTATTTTCGGGCTGAACTCTGCAAGGGAACTTGTAATGGTGTACCATTTTTGTCACTTTTGGAGGTATTTTTTGATGGCCCGAGAACTTGGCTCTGAAAAAGGCTGCATCCAAAATAAAGTGATATTTTTGAAGTTCGATCTCTTCTGCGCATCGGAGTCGAAGTAGAATGCCTTGGCCCAGCTTGGAACTATCACAATGAGGACCACAGTGGTCGCCGCGTCAATGTGAACAAATGAACGTAAGAAGGAGGAGATACATGCGTAAAAAACAAAAAAATTCATACGGTGCTAAGTTAAAGGACTTACAGAGGGTTGTAGGGGGCTAGTATGTACTCCTTGTCGTTATGCACGATGAAGACACGCGATAGATATTCTTGTAGAAAGTCTCGACCGTCCGTGGTATCAGCGTAGCCTTCGTCATGCATATCAGATCGACTATCCCGATATTGGAGTCCTGTAGACGTCTGCATTCTTGGGCTGATAGAGAGCCCATAGCCTGACCATCGTGGTGTCGAGCCTGTAGAGGTTGAATATATTGAAGAGGTCTTCAAAATTGAGGTCGAAGGTGTCCTGGTCGTTCTCCATGAAGAAGTTGTAATCTCTTGGCACTTTGACCTTCCAATATTGGCAGAATGTTTGCGGCTCTCTGGACATCTTTAGGTAATCTTCATGCAGCGCCTCCATGTCCTCAGGAAAGATTGTCAACTCGTCCTGCGGGAGCAAGTCCTGACTGGTTCATAAACATATCGCCAGAGACCATGCTCCGTGTAGATAATTTGGATGACGATTGCCGATGCCGAGAAGGATAAGGATTTCTTCATCTGCTCCTTCTTCCTTCTCGCCGAGGTTGCTGGCCTCTCTTCTTGCTTTTCTTCCTCCTATGCAGTGGCTCAGACTCTTGCCTCGCCGCCATCACCGCTTTCAGTGTTCGCAAGTGTGTGGCGGGAGAGAAAGATCTTCCTCTAGGTTGATCCTCCTCGCGCCTTTCCGGTGTGGGAATCGATCATGGGCTCGTCCCTCGCTGCCAGGGACTGCATACCCGTCTCCCTGTACTGGTCCCGACAAGATGGTCTCAAGGTCTATTGAACGTCAGAGCTGTCTGGCTGAGGCCCAAGGGAGATCGTCAGACCGATGGAGACGGGTGGTGGACGAGGGGGCGTGCCGAGGAGATGGAGCCGTGCGAGGAGTGAGAGGCGCCGCAGCTAAAATAATTTGGCTCTTCGGCCACTAGATGAAATAGTTCTTGCACTGCCCTAGCCGTGTCATTTCCTCTTCAGGGGGGACAGGGACTAAACACGTCGTTGTAGTCGTTGAGGACGACGTCCACCTGCACCTTCGCATGGTGCTCCCGCATAGGAAGGATTGCCCCCTCCGACGTCGGGAAGACCTGGCCGTGCGCAACCTTCACCTTCATGCCAGGGATCTGCACACGTCAGTGTGCATCTAGTGGCTTCTGCAAAAACAGGGATAGATGTGCACGTCCTAACTGAAGTCAGGACAACGATATCAGGATTTACTGTAATGACTCGTTTAACGTACGAAACTTACGGTGATGACTGTCGATTTGATTCAGCGGATCGGCCAGCCGTCCGAGGCGGATGCGCAGCTACTCCAACCAGACGGCTGGATATTGGGGGACCATTGTCGCACCGCCCTGCGCTGCGAGGACTTGCATACGTACCCACGTCTACTCGGCGATCTCTCGCATTTGCTCACGGAGATTATCCATGTACTCCTGGCTGTCCTCCTTGGGCGGCGGCGACACCCTCGGGGTTTCGGGGGAAACACACTTGTCCCACTTAACGCCATCCCCGACGCCTACTACACAGCCCCGATGCTCCGGTTTCTGTCGAGCCTCGCCAGATCATCGTTCCACCTCGGGCAGCTCGTGACGGAGTCCTGTGAGCTGCAGGCTGCTGGCTCAGCTTGTCTGCAAGTTATATTGCATGATGAGAAGATAGCGTATTTCGATACAACGTAACTACGTAAGAGAAGACACTGAGTTGAGATGTACCAGCCGGTTGGCCACCTCATGGAGTTCTTCGGACTGTATAATTGGTGACACCGTCACAGGGTCAGAGCTGTATGCACCCTCATATATCCCTGGCGCGTGGCTCCCTGAGATGTGCAAAAGGAGGCGCTTTCCCAGCGCGGCCAGTTTGGCGTCCTCTATGGCCCACTTTGGCCTCTTCCCAAGGTATCACGGCTTCCGAGCTTGTGTGGTCTAACTGTTCTTGGCCCGAAGCTCCTTCCCACCAGCGACTCTTCTCTTGGAATTCCGCACTCCTTATTTCAGCAACGAATTGCTCCCAGTCTTCCTTTTCTATCTTCGGCCATCTTGTACTGATCTTCGTATCCCAGTCGTCGTCCACGACCTTCTGTGCGTCGTATCGCCAAGTCTTGAGAGCCCTAGCCATGATGCGAAGGGCTGCCGCTTGGACTCTGTCCTTGTCGGCGCAGGAATCTGGTATTTGTCCCATAGTTTCCTCAATAAAGCTTCACGGGTCGACTCAGACAACTGGCTAAATTCTTTGCATGTGATCTTCACTTGTTCGCGGACTAAGCACCCGCAGGCGTGCTGAAGGTCTGGGCGGCCTTCTGTGGACTCGCTGGAACAATCTCTGACGTCGTCGACTCGAGTGACGACATAAGTCCTGTCCGGCAACTGGTTGCCTTTTCTCCTAGTCTGAGATCTTATCGAGGCCGGGGGCGGTAGTTGTTCCTGGGGCACCACGTCCTCTTCAGAGGCTGACTCGGAGCAGAGTCATCGCTGGAGGAGGTGGACTCCGAGGCAGGTTGATCTTCGGCAGCTGTGACTGGCAGCAATGGGGGCTTGTTCCCTAGGCGGCTCGAACGGTGCACCACGTCGAGGGCGACCCCCACGGGCTCTATTGCTCGGGGTCGGCGGCCCCAGCGGGAATACTACAGGAAGCAATGGAAGCGCTCAAGGCATATGCGTTAAAACTGCTTAAACAAGCATAGTATCTAGCTAAGACCAAGATAAGCATCTATTCTTCAGTTTTGCAAGACTAATATACATGAACATATAGAAACAGTAAGAAGAGGCTAAGAACAAGGTAGTATCTATTCTTCCACTACAACTAGTCTGATATATACATGAAAATGTTTGCTTCAGATGCAGAGCATCTTCATGAGCTAATATAAGATTAAATCAGGACTACCGTACTGTTCGATAGTGGTGAACATACAAAGTCTATTGCCAGTTCATCCAAGTTTGCAAGGAGGTCACTTCAATATAAATAGGTTGTGAAGATACACAATATTGTCCCAGCAAGCACGGATGCATGCAATTTTGCAACACATTGACTTAGGCACGAAATAGATCATATAACTCAGACACCAAATCATGCATATTGAGGCCGTAAGAGCATAGCTTAATTATTATGAAAACTATGAATGGTGGAAATTTACAAAGCGTGTATGTCATATGATCAACGGAAAGAAACTAAGCACAGCAGTGCAGAAGGAACCAAATAGCCGCTAACTCATTCATGGTTCAAGTCTTGAAGAATTACATCCCTTCTCAATTGGTTTTCAATAGCAACGGGATAGAGAAGTCTACAGAACACTGAGTCTCCCACATTTAGTACAATACAATAATTAGCATACAAGCGCTCCATGCCTCCATCAACAACCCTGATCTACACTACTTGGGTTCAATAAATGATAATTTTTTTTTGCTTAGCATGCCGTTAGAACAAGGACCTTACATACTCACGAAAATCAGAGTGAAGACTACAAGCTATAGAACCTTACTGCCTACCATAACATCGCCAGTACCAATGCAAGTGCTTCATATAACCCATCCATCTGAGCTATACCTTGATAGCCATAAGCAACTCCATGCAAAACTTCTAGCAAACACAAGGCATTCAGCTGCAGACATTCCATGCATAATCTGACTTAGCCAGCGTAACCTAACCAGAGCTTCCACCTTTGAACGAACCATATCAAAATTTCAACACATTTGCGCTAATTTGGTGCCATAACAGATTAAGTTTGCACCAATTTCATCCTCAGCCTGCATAACCCATCAAAAGCGTGGAAACGCCTCCTTTTGACAGAAATTGCATATTTATTCACCAGGAGAACCGATAAAAATCAAATATCAGCACAAAACGCTCGCACTGACTAAGCATTGAGGTCTACACAAGCCGGGACCTACCATTTGGATCCAAGATCTCCTATGAAAATCAATCCTTGGCGCAAAGGTTCCTTAATACGTACCTCGCCGGCTTGACAGGGGAAGAGGCGGTGGCGGTGCGGTCGACGGACGCGGCGGCAGGGGAGACGGCGGCGGCGGCGTCGGCAACGGAGATGGCGGCGGCTTCGGCAACCGAGGTGGCGGCGGCTTCGGCAACGGCGGCTTCGGCAACGGAGGCATCGGCAACGGAGGCGGCGGCATGGCTCGGGGGAGGCCATCTCGGCAGGTGGACGGCGGCGAGGCGGGCGGGGCAAGGTGGGGCGGCGAGGCAGGCAGGGCGTGAGAGACCGGGGAGGTGGGGCCGGCTTCGGGGAGGCGGGGACGGCGCTCGGGGAGGCTTGGCCGGAGACCGGGGAGGCGGGGCCGGCTTCGGGGAGGCGGGGGCGACGCTCGGGGAGGCTTCGCCGGCGTCGGGGAGGACGGGGTGGCGGCGGAGCAGCCTGGCGGCGTCGGCGGAGAACCGTCTCGCTGCTGGTTCGAATAGAACGCGCGGGACTTGGCGAAAATTTTGCCAAGCCCGCGCGTGACCTTTATACCAAGTAAACTACCACTGACGGGCCCTTCATAAGGGCCCGTCAGTGGAGGAATATGTGTCCGCGGCAGCACGTACCACTGACGGGCACCTACAACCCGACCGTCAGTGGTGATCAGCAGCGTGGGTAGTTAGGGTTTTTACCACTGACGGGCCATTAACTGTCGCCCGTCAGTGATACTGTGCTGCGTTAGGGTTAGGAACTTACCACTGATGGGCTCTTAACTGACGCCCGTCAGTGCTATAACTTACCACTGACGGGCCTTTTAATGCCGCCCGTCAGTGGAGGAATATGTGTCAGCGGCAGTGGGTAGTTAGGGTTTTTACCACTGACGGGCTCTTAACTGACGCCCGTCAGTGCTTCGGTCTTACCACTGACGGGCCTTTTAATTCCGCCCGTCAGTGGTGTCCAGTTTGGTATATTTGCATTGTTTTAATCTTGGCCTAATGTCTATATTGTTTTTTATTTATTGCTTATTCTTGGCATATTGTATATATATATTGTTTAGGCTTATTGGCTTATTCTTGGCATATCGTATATATTGTTTAGGCTTATTGGCTTATTCTTGGCATATCGTATATATTGTTTAGGCTTATTGGCTTATTCTTGGCATATCGTATATATTGTTTAGGCTCTTTGCATAGTTCCTTTCTTTATTTAAATGCAATTACCATACAGTACCCCATACAATTAATTTTTTTTCGTAGCACTTATATGTCTAACATACATACGTACTGACGTACGGTACATACAAAAGGAAATCATCCAAACAAAGACATTATTATACAAACACACATAGCTCTCTAGGTTTCGTCGTCTTCGACAATCTTCTCGTGAATAGTAATCTTCTTGGTGGTATACGTTAGTCCTTCGGCGTGAGTGCGTCTTATGTAGGGCTCAGAATCCTTAGTACCTTTGCTCCTTTTGGTGGGCCGTTTATCAGTATCTTCTAGCTCGGAGTCCGGGTCGTCGAATTGGTCATAGTCCTCTTCGTCAACTACACCATCAACTCCGACAATACTCCTTTTACCTTTTCTGACGACATGGCGCTTCTTTTCCTTCGGGTCTTTTATGTAGAACACTTGCGAGATCTGTTTAGCTAATACCCAAGGCTCATCTTTGGCACTGATTGCTTTCACCTGTGTTGAGTCAATAGATGTCGGGGGAGGTAAAGTCACGGTAGTGAATTTGTCATCGTCCATATGGACATTTTTCGCCCATCTGACACGAAACATGGGGATCTTTGTGACGGTGTAGTCCAGTTTCCAAATCTCTTCGATAATGCTGTAGTATATGTCCTTACGGTTACCGGTTTAGCCTCTATCGTCACCCCACTGTTCTGGTACGTACTTTTCTTGTCTTGAGCCTCCGTATAGAATGTGTATCCGTTGATATCATATGCTTGAAATGTCAGGACTTTGCTCGCAGGCTCTTGTGACAACATTTTGACCGTCTCTTCTTTATCATTTGTCAGAGTCCTTTCATACCAGTAGTTCTTTAGCCAGCTTGCGAACTTCGCGTTGTGCTCTTTCGAGAGCCACGCTTCTCCCTTTTCGGGTTTTCTTTTTTTACCTTCACCATGTGCATCCAGAGATAAGGATGCACCACGGTAAGGTGTTGCAGCACCATAAGATGTGCTCTGTCATAGTCAGCTGATCTATTCGGTACTGAATTATAAACATGTATCGCCTTTTGTTCGCGTGCATGGCCTTCACCATCGAGCCTACCCATGTGGCGTGAAACAGGAACACCGATAGACTTTTGATCAGCCAAGTAATCCGTGCAGAACTCGACACATTCTTCGGCAACATAGCCTGGATGATGCTACCTTCTGGTTGTGACCTGTTACGAACGTAGCGCTTCACAATCCCATTGTACCTTTCCAAGGGGTACATGTTGTGTAGGAAAACGGGACCTAGGTCCAGTATCTCCGGGACGATATGGATCATGAGATGTACCATGATATCGAAGAATGCTGGAGGGAAGTACATCTCAAGTTCGCATAGTATGACAATGATCTCCTCCTACAGTTTATGGCAACGCGTAACCGAGATTGACTTCTGTGATATCGTGTTGAAAAAGTTACAGAGATTCAAGATTGTCTTGCGGACCCCCGGCTCCATGAGACCTCTGATTGCAACAGGAAGTATCTGCGTGATCATCACATGACAATCATGAACTTCATACCAATTAGTCGGCGAGTCTTCATGTCAACTATTCTCCCGATGTTTGCCGAGTAACCGGAAGAAACTTTGACACATTGGAGGCACTCCAAGAAACTAACGATCTCTTTTTTGCTCAGGGTGTAACAAGCAGCGGGACAGTCCGTCTTGATTCTGATTGCACCTGTGCCCAACTTGGTCATTTGCTTGGTTGCCCACAGCTTCTTTCTTATACCCAAGTATTCCATGTCAGCTCGTGCCTTTGGTCCATCTTTTGTCTTGTCTAACATGTTTAGCAGGATACCGAGCAGGCTGTCGCACACATTTTTTTCAACATGCATGACATCTATGCTGTGACGTGTGCTTAGGAATCTCCAGTAAGGTAAATCCCAAAACACGGATTTCCTTTTCCAGACGCCGTCCTGCATGGGAACAGGTGGTTGTGTCTTACCCGGCGTAACGGGGGGCATTGTGTTCACGTTGTCATAGATTTCTACCCCTGTCTTCTCCCGGGGCGCCGAACGGATCTCAATAGTATTATCAAACAACTCCTTCTCTTGCCTCCATGGGTCGTTCTGTTTCAGCCACCTTCGGTGGCCCATGAAAATGATTTTTTTAGAGCCCTTTAAGTGTAGACTTGTTGTAAACTCCAAACACTTAACACATCCTTTGTATTCGTGAACACACTAGCAGGATTGATATCCGTACGCGGGATAGTCTTGGACCGTCGTGAACAGCAGCACTTTCAGATTGAAATATTCTTCTTCGAAAGCGTCCCACACCTGGGCCCCTGGTTCCCATAGTGTAGCGAGTTCTTCGAACAACAACTGATGGTACATGTTCAGATCGTTCCCAGGTTGCTTCGGCCCTTGAATGAGAATAGAGAGGTGTATGTACTTTCGCTTCATGCAGAGCCACGGAGGAAGGTTGTACATCCATAGAACCACGGGCCATGTGCTGTGTCTGCTGCTCATGTTGCCGAACGGGTTGATTCCGTCCGTACTCATACCGAACCTGATGTTCCTCGAATCTTTTCCGAAATCATCGTATTGGGCGTCGATTGCCCGCCACTGCGAAGCATCGGCAGGGTGCCTCATCACGCCATCATCACTTTTTCACCCCTCGGCGTGCCAACGTATCAGCTTTGCCTCCTTCTTGTTAGCGAATAAACGCTTCAAACGGGGAAGGACTGGAAGATACCAAACAACCTTTGCGGGAGTGCCACTCATCACTGGGTCCTCATCATCAGCTTGGTTTCTACCCCGCTTGAATCTGGATGTGTTGCACGTAGGACACTTGTACAGCTTCTCGTGCTCCGTGCGGTAAATGAAGCAGTCATTCGGGCACGCGTGGAACCTCTGCACGTCCAATCCAAGAGGGCAGACAACCTTCTTGGCTTCATCGGTGCTAGTAGGCAACAAGTTGTTTTTGGGAAATACTTTTGCAAGTTAAGCCAGTGTCTCACCGAAGCCTTCGTCCGGACAATTATGGGCTGCTTTGATCCTTAGAAGTTCCAGCGTGACCGACAGACGCGTGTGCTCTGGATCGGAACCGGTATACAACGGGGTTTGTGAGTCTTCAACTAATCTCGTGAACTTAGCAGCCTCTCTTTCATCCTCGGGATCTATCACCACCTGCTCCACCATGTGAACGTCCTGCACCATATCGGCCAAATTGTTTCCCGTTTCTCCTTCGGCGTCAGGTTCGATACTCCCCTCGTCTTCTTCGTCATCTCCGTGTTCGGCATCTTGCTGTAACACCTGATCTTCCTCCTCCTCGCCGTGACATGTCCAATGTGTATAGCCTGACATGAAACCCTTAAGCGCCAGGTGTACCGTCACCCTCCCTCTCGTATCAAACATTACCAAATTTTGCAATCGCGACATGGACAGCAAATCTTCGTGCCACCTTTTGTCCTCATATCTCGTTCGGCGACATCAAGAAACTCGTTCAAAGCCATAGCCCAACTCTCTGTCGCCCGGTTGTCGTACATCCAACTGCGATCCATCGATCAATACCTACGACACGAAACTAATCAGTTCGATAACCGAAAATCACATCAAATACATATACTAAATGAAAAGAACACTAGCGAGCATTATTACCGAGCGCTAGCGATCTTTTCGGTGATAAATGATAATGGAGAGAGTGGGAGTGAGAGGAGGAGGGAGAGAATGAGAGAGAGCTAGAAATGGGTGAAGAATTAATATGGATGAGGAGGAGGGAGGGAGAGAGTGAGAGGATGAGGAGGAGGGAGAGAGTGAGAGGATGAGGAGGAGGGAGAGAGTGAGAGGAGAAGGGAGGGAGAGAGTGAGAGGATGAGGAGGAGGGAGAGAGTGAGAGGAGGAGCAAAAATATCTAGATCTAGATCTAGTCCCTCTAGAGCTTAGGGATGAGGGTTGGGGAGAGGGGAGAAGTGGTTGTGGGTTGGGGGGAAGGGGGGCGGCGGCGGCGGTGGTAGCAGCTGGGGGGACGGCGGCACTCGCTGCTGGCCGGTTGGCGCGCGAGCACTGGCCAGCAGCAAGGGCGCGCTCTGGTTTTATAGTGAGGAGCACCACTAACGAGCTCTTAAAAGGGCACCGTCAGTGATTCATAAGCAATGTACGCACCAAATACCGCTGACGGACGTGAAAGTTAACTGTCAGTGAAGACAACTTCTCCACTGATGGGCAGCACATAAGAGACCGTCAGTGATAGGGCACGTCATATGTTCAGCTTTCCATTGACGGGCAACATTGGAGCCCATCAGTGGAGTTGTCATCTCCACTGACGGGCGCTTAACAAGGGCCCGTCAGTGAAAATGACACGTCATCTATCCCTCCTCATGTTCATCTCCACTGACGGGCTATTTTGGAGCCCGTCAGTGGTGCTCCTCACCTTCTGCTTTGCTGCGTTCTCCGCTGATGGGCTATTTTCCGTCCGTCGGTGGAGTTTCCCTCCAGCGACGGACCTTTTTATGCCCGTCAGTGGAGGGGGTTCAGGAGAGGGTCTATCTGCAGTAGTGTTTGGAATATTTTAAGACCTAGTTGCAGTTCAAACCTGTCTCTAGGTCAAAGTCAAATTGGAATTCATAATTAGGTCAAATCTTCTCCAAATGGCTTCAAAATTTTACAGTGGGTAGTATAAACTATTTTGAAAGTTGTGTAAAAATTTCAAATCGATTGGAGCTCGTTTCAATGCTCATTTGAATTAACAGACCTCTGTTTAAAATTAAAAAGGAAAAGAAAAACGAATTAAAAAGAAAACCGGGCCGAGGCTTAACGGTCCGCCCCTGGCCGGCCCGCCAAACCCCCGCCAGCAGGAAAAACCGCCTTCCCCTCACTCCCGCCGCGCGGGCCCGCTCGCCAGGACCCGGCCTCCACGTCTCCGGCGCTGGATGGCCGAGGTGGGCGGCGGATCCACCCCCGTTCCGACCACGCCGCCCTTTAAATGCCGCCTTCCGACAACGCCGCTTCCCTCTCCTCCCCTTGTCCGAAAACCCTAGCTCCCCCTCCCGGTGCCCTAGCTCCTCGCGCCACCGCCTCCTTCCCCGAGTCCGGCAGCTACTCCGGCGAGAAATCCCCGGCGCTCCGGTGAGCCCTGACCGTCCTCACCTCGCTCCTGAGCTCCCCCTCTTCTCCCTTAACCTCTCCCTCCTCTCCCCTCTGCAGATCTGCTCCCGGAGCTACCTCGCCAGCATCAACCGAAGCTCCCCGCCGCCGGTGACTGTTGCGAGCCTCCTCCCGGCCTCCTCCGTCACTCCGTGCCAGCTCCTCGTCCTCGGGGTGAGCTCCCCTTGCTTCGGCCGCTTTTCCCCGGCAGTGCCGAGCTCTGCAGTGCCTTAGGGCTGTTCTCCGGCGAGCCTCTGGCGAGAGCGCCGCCTCCCGAGCTGCTTCCCCGGTCGGTGTTGGGGAACGTGCTACGCAAAACAAAAATTTACCGCGCACAATCCACCCCAAGATCACTATTGAGGTGCAGGCAACGAGATCATAACTTCGACGATCACGTCAATGCAGCGGAGAAGTTGACTGATGTCGATGAAGTCCGCAGACTCCCGCAGCTAGGTTATACCTCCCAGCCGCGAGTGCGATCTCCTCGCGAATAGTTCGCCCGATCGAACGCCGAAGTATACGACGTCTCCGAGGTATACACGCGTACCGGATCAGTGACACCGCGGTAATGTGTGGACCAGCACACAAGAACAGCGGGGATCTACGAGAAGGAGAAGCAGCAGTGCGCCGGCAGCTGTACTAGATCCAATCTAGAAGAGAGAAAAAGAAGGCTGTGGCCAATCTAGAGATGGCCGACCTAGGGTTTAGGGCTGCTTCTGGGGCTGCCTCTGGGGCTGTTCGGGGATACCCTTTGAGGTGCCCTGCCCCTCTATTTATAGGGGTTGGGGCAGCTCTCCCTAGACAGGTGGAGTCCTACTCCAGCAGGGACAGCCTGTTGGAGTTGGAGTCTAACTCCACCAGAACCTTCTAGAACCTTCTAGAACTTCTGGAACCTTCTAGAATTTTTAGAACCTTCTAGAACTTTCCGGAACACTTCCGGACATCACCGGAACCATCCGGGACCTCCCGGAACACTTTCGAGATCATCCGAAACACTTTCGAAACCCTTCTCTCTCGTTCTCCATAAATCGTGGCATTCCTAAATGTTGCTAAAACGTTAAGCGTGTGACCCTATAGGTTCGAGTATATGTGGACATGTCCGGAATACCTTCCGGTCAATAATCGTCAGCGGGATCTGGACACCCATAACGATTCCCACATATCATCGAAGATCTTTATCGAGCGAACCTCATATTACCGCATATCATCTTTTTGCCTCACGATACATTACACAACCCGAGGCGAGACTTTGACGGTATCCCTGTGATCAACTCCTTGATCACCATACCTAGTTATCCTCGTTACCGGTTTGTACTCTTTTCTCGTTTCCGTATTCCGGTATCCCCGTGACTAACCTTTTAGTCACAATACCTGGCCAGGCGATGCTGGACACCGTAATACCGAGTGGGCCCAGAGTGTATCTCTCCATCGCCGGATGGGCAAATCCCAGTCTTGAGATATCTAGAACCATGATATACTTTCTGGTGTACCTGAAAGTCACCTTTATAATTACCCAGTTACGGAGTAACGTTTGATGACCCTAAAGCAACCAACTGGTATCCAGGTCTATGATATTCTCATGGTCTAAGGACGCAAGTAAACGTTAACACATAATGAGAAGATACTGACAACATATTGACGAAATGATCTCGCAGTATCTCATAAGGGGGTCTATCCAACACCATTGTTACCCTAACAATGTGTTCTCATTATTGCCGGCATCCTTGTTACATTAACAATACCCATGATCAGGAAAACAAGATCATCAACAATACATGAGCTAGTCTAGAGGCCTAACTAGGGATCTGAATGGTGTTTATTATTCCACACATGCAATTAGGTTTTCCTCTGAATCTCATATTCAAGAACCAATGCAATTCTAGCATAGAACATAAACTTAATCATGAACATGAAAATAGAATAATAACAACTTTATTATTGCCTCTAGGGCATATTTCCAACAGTCGGGTCAAAGAGAGAGAGAGAGGGGTGAGGGAGTAGGAGGCCGACGTGGCAACCACGGGTTGGTTGCCCGAGCCCAGTCAGCGGCCAGCTGGACCCCCGTGGACCGAGTCAGCCCTGACAGAGGGCCCCACTCGTCGGCTGGATGAGTTAGGTTGGTGTAGGTTTCTCGGGTACACGTGGCGTTTTGGAAATCCGCAGTAGAGGTGAATTAGGGTTAGGGTTTTGCGAAAAATGGAAACTGCGATAACTTTTGATCCGTAGCTCCGATTTTGACAAATTTTATATATTCGAAAACCTTGTGAAATTATCTACAATCTGATCCAAACAAAAATTCAAAATTTGAAATGTAAACCCAGACCAAATTTGAGTTTGAATTAGTTCATCCCTTTTCGTACGATGTTTTCGATAATTCGTAACTTGACGATTATAGCTCCGATTCGAATGATTCCAGTTGTGTTAGGCTTGTATCGCAGAATACTTTTATACCTTACACTTTTCAAGACATGACCATCCACTAAAAATAGTAACTTTCACCCCTAAGAAGAACCCAAGCTTAATCGGACATGCATGCATTGTTAGGGTTATAACCCCATTTCCACCCATCCAAAACAAGACATTATGGTTACAGTAGGTTTCTATCACCCATATGTCACCTTAGAATTGCATACCTGGCATAATTCATCATGCATTCATGCCGAACCTCATTGCTTTCTTTTGTCGTTTGTTTCCGGTATCGGGGGTTGTTCGCAACAGAGCCCGAAGAAGGTGACCACTTGGCTTTCACTCCAGAGCAAGATCCGGAACCCTGTGACCAAGGCAAGTAGAGCTTGTTGCATATTACATTGAGATTTACATGCTTTACTTATATATGTTTATGTGGTGAATGTTTGCTTAAAACATGTGATCGGTATTTGAGTGAACTAGTATGACTAGGGTGTGTCGTGCGATTATATTCAGCTATGGCTGCGAATTAACCTTGTTGCCCCATCAACTTTAACTTAATAAGGTGAGATGGGAGAGCCGAGGGTGTGCTTGGTGAATACGGTTGGTATGTTATCTGAAGAATTGAATACGGCCCCCGGTGTTTTGAAGTGTGTTTGCCGTCATACCATTCTGAGGTGATTTCATCTAAGCACTCCCTTATCACCGCATGGACGTTACCAAAATCGATGCTAGGGTATATCTGATGGTAAGTCTCAATTCCGCTTGGAGCCTTGCAACCTCCAAGGGTAATGCACTCGTATACCCGTAGTGGTCGTATTGTCGGTAACGATCCGAGAGATTGTTTGGAAATGTTGTGGTGTTTCACCAATAGTTAAAATGGGGTGTGGGCTGCCCCAAAATATGCTTGGAAATGATGATGTGAATGTTGCTATGGTCGTACCTTGAATTATATAGAATCTGGACTGCAAGCTACATCCTGGTAGTTTTCCTTTATATTGTTATTGCCATGCCGTAATTTGTATATCTAGTTGACTTGGATCGTACCATGTTTTATTTCTGCTGTAGTAATGCATGAGTAGGACATTTAATCAAGCATGAATAAGTCTTGCGAGTACTTTTGTACTCTCCTAGGATATTCCTAGATCATTGCAGGTGAGTCAGTGGTCGAGGATTACTTCGATGATGCTTAGCTACTTGGTTTTCTTGGTTGGCTATCGACTCGTGGGATTTTGGTGACTATTGGGCAGCGGTTGATGCACCGCTGCGGATTTTGGGTCTTTTATTCCACTGTTGCATGAATATTTCCAACTTGACTATGTTTTCGGTTATCGCCGAATGATGTATTCATATAGTCCCATGTGGACAGCTAGGTGTATTATCGTATCGTAGTGGTTCGTGTGATAATATGCTTGCTGTCCAACATATGCCCCCACCTCCCGTCTGTCATGCGTGTATGTTGAAATGGGGAGTGTGGTTGGATGCATATGGAGGAACTTGTTATTTTATTTCGATTCAAGTGAAGTGCAAAGTGAATGTACGGTCCATTGCCAAAGTGAGTCATACGCATTGTGGCGTATGTTTTTGGAATCGTGATCCCTCAATCAGGCCGTGGTGAGTCATACGCATCGTGTCGTATGCATGTCGCACGGGGCGAGGGTGGGCCATAGTCTGTCGCAGGTAGCGGCTATTGTCACCGTCTTCACTTGTTGTGAATTCCTTGAATTAAGCTAAAATACCGGGTCCCTCACACATTTTTCAACCCCAAAAGGAATTTTTGCATAACAAAATACCCCAAAGGGAGTTACAAAGGAGGTTTTCTCCTCATCCTCAAGGCATATACTTATTTGGTGGTAGCCAGAGTATGCATCGAGAAGGCATAGATAGTCACACCCAGAGGCGGAGTCTACTATCTGACCTATCCAAGGTAGAGGGAAAGCATCCTTAGGGCAGGCTTTGTTGGGGTTAGTGAAGTCTATACACATGCGCCAATTCTCATTGGTTTTCCTGACCATAACAGGGTTGGCCAGCTAGTCGGGGTGCTCGACTTCACAGATAGACCCTGCCTTCAAAAGCTTCTTGATTTCTATTTTGATGGCTTCTTTCCGGTCAGGAGCGAACCGATGGAGTTTCTATTTTACAGGTTTGGCATCTAGACGGTTCCCGAGGTGTCTTCCCTCTTCATCTGACTCATCATGAGAAGTATGGGTGTGAGCCCTTCTTCCATTGAAACTATTGGCCGTGGTGGTTTTGATGGGACGACTCAGCCTATTCTCGGGCTTGTAGTATACTGTCTTCCATCTCACACAACCAAAGTTTTCCCGTAGGGGTACTTAGATCTGTAACGGGATGTTGTCAGAGCTGCTGCTGGATTTGGGAGAGCTGCTGGGCAGTCTGAGAACTGAAGTGTCCGACACCGTATTGGAGTTGAGAGGCTCCTGGACCTACCGGCACAAGGTCCTATGGCATATCCTGAGGTGTTCTCTAATGTTGATGTTGGCTTCCAGCCATCCTGAGGTGTTCGCTACTACTTCATCCTCAAGATTGGGATTTTGAGGAGATATGTTCTTGTTCTCGATAGCAAACAATTCTCGGGGGCATGTTCTGCTAGAAGTGTTGTCTAGATCCATCATGGATCTATCATCAGAGATGATTTCCGAGCAGTTTCGTCAACTTTCTGAGTAGTCGGAACATGTCGGTGATAACCCTGACACAGGGCTTGCGTTGTACACGTGAATTGTTTAGTGATCAGGCGATCCAAATGTAACTCCGTATGTCCTGGCGTATTTTCCCATCAAACGACTGACGTTGCTGCCGGACTTATCTTCAGGGTAGAAGTCGCCAAGATCCACTCGATCATTCATTTGCTCTTGATTACTTGGAAGGGTGAAGTTGTCAAAGAACCGTTCGTCTGAGTAGCCGAACTTTGTTGCAATTTCTGTCAATGGAAGATTAGTGATATTGGACGAAGGAATCCCCACGGTTGGCACCATCTATCAACGATCGGTAAACCAACGATCTTATGTAATACATGGTGAGAGAAAGAGTAGGGGTAGGGATTCCTGGTACCAAGTCGCACTCATAGATGACAAGAGATTTTATATAGGTTCAGGCCTTCTTTAGGATTATAACCCTACATCCTGTGAGTCTTATATTGATCTTGAGACAAAGTACATGATGAGACGGTGGCCTGATCTTTCGATGAGACGAAGGTAGCTAACGGTTTGGTGGAATTTCACTACTGCAAGGACGCCTACTACTGACAGGCAGTATACCCCCTCTACTGACGGGCAGGGGGCCCGTCACCCTGGGAATGTCAGTGGAGGGGTGGCCTCCACTGACGGGCGCAACAGGCCCGTCAGCGGAAACCCCTCCAGGATTGGCCGGCGTGGTATCACCACTGACGGGCAGCTGTTTGGTGCCTGTCAGTGATGCCTAGCCTTCACTGACGGGCATTTTGTAACCGCCCATCAGTAGTGTTGCCATGGTGCATTTTTCTTTCAACGCTAATTTAACAGAATATATTCACAAATTTCACAAATAAATTCACAAATTTCACAAATATTCACACATATTCACAAATTTCACATAACCATTAATCACAGGTAGGAAAGAACACAAGTATTTACATAATAAAGTTGTTAAGTTTATAAAGAACATAGTGCCAACTGTTCGTCAGTTTCGGAAAGAAGGAATCCTCAATGCCTGCTTAAGTTTGGCTTCGAAAATTGGGGGCTGGCGTAGAATTCACCCATTGGATTGATGACTTCAAGGTTGATGACTTTGGCGAAGATTCTTTGGATGCGGGCAAAGTCCTGACGCCAGTCGTACAAGCTACTTCCCAGCTCAGAGGAAGCCTTTAGTTCTTTCATATCTTTCCAGTGCTTGTTCTTTCTCCAGACCCAGCAGTCCATTTGGGCACAAGTGTAGTACCCACATGTGACGCTATTTTCTGGCTGGATTTTGGAAGGGAATTTGTAATGGTGTACCATTTTTATCGCTTTTGAAGGTATTTTACTATGTCCCATGAACTTGGCTCTGAAAAATGCAGTATCCAAGATACGAGTGATATTGCTGAAGTCAGATCTCTTGTCCCATAGTTTCCTCAATAGAGCATCTCGGGTCGACTCAGACAACTGGCTGAACTCTTTGCATGTGATCTTCACTTGTTCATGGACTATGCACCCGCAGGCGTTGCTGAAGGTCTGGGTGGCCTTCTGTGGACTCGCTGGAACATCTTTGACGTCGTCAACTCGAGTGATGATATACGTCTTGTCCGGCAACTAGTTGCCTTTTCTCCTTGTCTGAGACCTGGTCGGGGCCGGAGGCGCTACTTCCTCCTCGGGCGCCACGTCCTCTTCAGAACCTGACTCGGAGCCAGAGTCATCGCTGGAGGAGCTGGAGTCCGAGGCAGGTTGCTCTTGGCCAGCTATGACGGCTGCCACGGGGGCATGTTCCCTGGCCGGCTCGATCGGTGCCGCCACGTCGAGGGGGGCCGTGCTGTCATTATACAGTAGTAGCACATCATCACTAGAGAACACAATCAGTTTACACTAAGCTCAATTTAATTAAGCCTCAAGATATTAAGTGAAATTGGGTCAAAGTGTTATTGGTCTTGAACAAGAGTAAGAAATGAGTAAGCCTCTGCTCTATTGGTCTTGAACAAGAGTAAGAAGTGAAATTGGGTCAAAGTGTTATTGGTCTTGAATTAAGCCTCTGCTCTAGCCTCCAGCCTCCGCTCCGACCACCTTCCCCGATCGCATCCACCATAAGAAGAGGAAGACAAGGACCTCCCTCTAGTGGGCACGCACGTAGTTCTCTTATCTCATGGACTGAATAGGAGATAAGAAATCTCTAGAGACATTAGGCTTCCTTACATAGCTTGAGCTTGTGTATAAGCCAGTTTAAGCTTAACTGACTTAGGAGCTCTGGTGTAGGGAAGCCCTAAAAGGCTCTTGTCATGTTCTAAACAACTTCTAAGATTTGAGCTTATGCTCTAAAATGAATGATGAAAAATCTATAGTATCCTTAGACTTATTTGTTTATTGTTTGAATGGTAATTTGTGTCTCCTGTACTATTCAGATGATATGGTTTCTTTTTTCATTTTTCTTTGTATGTAAACGGTAGGCTCTTATACATGTAAAATATGTTTCCTTAATTGAAATCCATTCGTGGCAGCAATTTGCCTACAGCGGATACATCCATGCACTTGTTGCAAGCACACCACGAATTGATTTTTTTATTATTTGATATGCAAGCAACATATGATACACTATTGGTTGCCAATGCATGATAATATATGATACACATGCATTATATGTACAATACAGTCAAACTGCTCCTTATAGCGAGCAGTAACAGGTTCACAAGCAACGGCAAGCATCACATTTATCACAAACATCACATTTTTAACAACCAACATATTGTATCAAATTTTTTATTACATCTCCGATCAAATCAATGCTACATCAATACAAACAAAATCAGATTGCTTGTGAACCAATTAACAAATTTTAGAAGAATTCAAATTTTTTTCAATGTACTTCATTGTCAGGGCCCCGGAATTACATATGGCTAAGGAACGGATTATCGCCAAAGACCGAGCAATCACCCAGGAATCGCATATGACTAGGGGAACGAACAGTCGCCAAGGACCGAAGGCATCCGTCGACCGGGTGGCACGGTACCTGCGCCGTACGCACCACAGTGGAGGGATCCGACACCCGACCCCACCGTGGGTCGAGCCGGCCGGAAGCGACTGGGCTTCCCAGAGCCACATTCAATTCCACGGGTCGTGTGAAGGTCTAGAGTCGTTCACGAACGCTACCGTGCAGAGTAGAGTCGGAGGAGCCCGGCGGTTCTACCCACACCCTAACCTAGCTCGAAGCTAGTGGGTCGCTCGAAAGCCCGGTAGAACCCACCCACACCCTGCCTGGCCGGCACAGCATCACAGCCAGCGGGTCACTCAACCGAGTTCTCGCTCAACAAAGTAACACAAGGAACGGCCGTAGTCCTTCACGACTAACCCATATACTTCATATCATACACGCAGGGTATATGGGCAGTCTTGGGAAAACAACTTGAATATCACAACAAAACACTACGAAATAGAACTACGATATTTGTCCACATCGGACTAGCTATTACAATATTGAAAGCATATCCGAGTACGGAGTTTAAGCAACAGCGGAAACAAATAAAGGTGTCCCACAGTGACATAGGAGTCGCTGATTAACAGTTTAACAAAACAGGTTCCCCGAACCAAATAACCAACCAAGGCAGACCAACAAACTAGACATCGTCGAAGAATTCCTCGACCACTGGCTCACCTGCAATGATCTAGGAAAGCCCTAGGTGAGTACAAAGTACTCGCAAGACTTAATCGTGCTTGATTAGATGTCCTAAGCATACTAGTATAGCGGGGATTAAACATGATGCGGGAATATAAGTAACAAGGTCAAATTACATCAACCACTCTCACATCAAAATATGAATATGTCCTACAATCCAACATTTCCAAAATATCTCTACCAGGGGGTGTGATGGCAACCTCATGTCACATGTAAGTCTCAATGTACAATATGGGGCACAACGGCCAATATGGGGCACAACGGCCAATATGGGGCACAACGGCCAATATGGGGCACAACGGCCAATATGGGGCACAACGGCCAATATGGGCATGGACAGGGTCCCATCACCACCACACCTCAATTTTTAATCTCTCGGACCGTCACCGGCAGCCGATCCCGAGTGTAGTCAGGGCCCTATCCCTTGGAGGTTGCAAGGCCCCAAGGGACTCGGGTTGCCTCAACCTACACCCCGGCATCGCTGTCGCTAACGTCCACGTGTGACAAGAGTAGTTAACCACATGGAGTCTCCTCAGGGTTGGTATCGCGACGGTCTCACTTCCTTACTTCTGGTCGCAACATGCTCCTTTAATGATACCAACGGTTATCCATGGGCCACTTTCCCTTCGACTCTCACATCTCACTAAAATGGGTTCAAATATTTAATATCTCAGATTGACTTCAACCACAAACTCGACATGTCACAAGACAGAGCCTAGCATGCTAGTTCATAACCAAGATAGCAGATATCACCATACGACGAGATAAACATGATACTGAGTAATAGAAAGAGTGCAACAAGCTCTGCTTGCCTTCGTAGAACTGCTCCTGATCTTGCGAGTAGTCGTGAGCTTGCGGGTCTCCTTCTTCGAAGTCTAGTGCAGGAAAATCGAGTATTGAAAATAAGTGATAAGGACAACCAGCATGTATGCATGAAGCTTAATGCAACTAATGAATGGTTAGTGTTGCTGGTGTTAGGTTTTAGTTGGCGAAGAGAACTCGCGTTAGCCTCGTGAACATCTTAAGGTTGCCTTATCCTACATGCAAGCTAAGTATCTATCAAGTACGCGTTAAGGTTTTGGAAACTCCCGCCCAAATTGGAGGGTCAGGGTCCCAAACATGTTTAACCTAAAAGTGTTCGAGAACACCGAACTAACGCCGCTGGAATCACTCTATTCGGAGCTACGAGTCTCCAGCTAGGGTTTATCGAGTTAGGGCTTACGGGGCTCGACAAACAAGGGGGTTAACCCTAGTTCCATAACATGCATGTAACTCTACTGCATTTTTAACTATTCCATGTTGTAGGATACCTCATAAGGATTCCAGAAAGGTGCAATTTGTCGAGATCGGAGTTAGGGTCGAAAACCTAGGGTTTATCGACCCTCGACACTAGCTAATCTTCTACCCCAGATTCCAGTGTGTGCATGTGATCAAATTTAACTTTTGATTCAGCCATCTTGTAGAGTTTTTCATAAGGATTCCAAATATATAAAAATATTCAAATTTGGATAAGTGGTTCAAAAGTTATGGCCAATTCAATTTTATTCAAAATTCTGCCCTCAACTAACCCTAACCCTAAATGCTAGAGTCACCCGAAACCTACCCCGACCGAGTCCCTGTTCTTACGCGTACCCGAGAAGCCACTCGGAAATCTGACTCACTTATCCGAGTCAGCAGGAGCGGGACCCATCTGTCATTCGGTCTGGTACTCGGGAGCCAACCAAAACACGCCACGCGCCCACCCTCACTCTCTCTCTTACTTCTCTCTCTCGTTCCCGACTGAGCTGAGGCCGGCGACGAGGTCCCAACGGCGGAGGCTCGCCGGAGCTAAGCTCCAGGACGCGGGGGTGCTCGGATCTACTCGTGGGTTACACCTGGAGCATGAGAAGCTCACCCTGAGCTCGGATCTGGACTCGGCGAGGGACTGAGGAAGTCGGGGAGGTAGTCGGCGACGGGGACCGGCGACGTGGGGCTCTCGGAGGTCGACGTCGGAGAGGTTCCAGTCGGAGATCTGCGAAGGAAAGCGGTCAGGGAGGTGGAGAAGAAGAAGGGGAGGCTCTAGGGCTAGAGAATGGAAGCAAGGGCGCACTGGAGCCGGCGTTAGAGCTCACCGGAGCTTCTGGTCGGCCGCGGGGACGAAGACGGTGGCAGGGAGCCTCCGCGGTGGATCTGGAAAATAGGAAGAGGGGAAAGGTGAGGGAGATCGTGGGTGAGCTCGGGGGTGGAGTGAATCGACTCGGGGCTCACTGGATCCGGTGGAATTCCTCACCGGAGACGCTGTCGGAGTCGGGGAGGGAGCTCGGAACAATGGGAAATCGGCGAGCTAGGGTTTCCAGAAAAGGGAAAGGAGTGGATGGAGAAAAGGGCTGGTCGGGGCGCGGCTTAAATACGGCGGCGAGGGCTCGGACCGCTGGTCGGGCACCGCCCACGCCGGCGAGTGCTCGGGCGAGGCGTGGACGAAGGGGCCTGACAGCGGGCCCGGGCCGCGCGGCAGAGAGAGAGGGAGAGGCTGACAGGGCGGGGCCCTGCTGTCAGCGAGAGCGGAGGGGCGCGGGTGCGCGCGGGTGAAAGATGGGCCGGCCCAGTTGGCTTCGGCCGAGTGGGCTGCGGTCGGTTAGGTTTAGGTTTTATTCTTTTTCTTTTTATTTATTCCCTGATCACCCCTCTCGTTATTTCATGTACAATTTCTTCTCCAATTGACTTGAAATTTTTACCAGGCCCTCATAATATTATTCTTGAGCTACTGTATAAGTTTGAACTCAATTGGAGTTGATTTGAATAGGGGTCCAGTACAACTCTAGGGTTTTGACCTAATCGGCAATTTGAACTGCGACTAGGGTGTAGGGTTCTCTAAAAATTCTCAAACTTTGTATGGGGCTAGTATTCACCATTTCATGTCCATTTCCAAAATTTGAGGCATTTCCAACCAACCTAGCTTATCCATCTACTAAACCCTAGTTTCTCGGACTTTAGGGTTTGTCCTCGGAAATCCAATTCAAGTTATGATTTCATGGGGGTTTTGGAATACTTTTAGGTGGTGAATGTTGGGAAAGTTGGAAAGGGGGATTCACTGGTGGGACCCACTGGACCCACCCCCTTATTAGGGCTTTTATCGAGGTTCGACACTTCAAATAAATTGATTGGTGTTAATTTCCACAAATTGAGTTTTCAAGGATGAGATATGCACATATTCTATAGTTTTAATTACATTGATTGGTGTTTGCAACTATTCCCACCGAGGATGAAATATTTACGTATTCGACAATACATCAATACATTGTTTCAAAAGTTTACAAGTGTGGGGTGGAGGGGATGCCATGTATGCATGAGATGCAATAAACCTTAATCAAGATTTGGGACTTACAAAACCTACCCCCCTTAAAAAGATCTCGACCCGAGATCTCTAACGTTCGACAAACAAGGCTGGAAACTCCTTCCTAAGCCAGTCTTCACGCTCCCAGGTAGCTTCTTCTTCAGTGTGATTGCTCCACTGGACCTTGAAGAACTTGATGGTTCGGCGTCGAGTCTTACGCTCTGTTTCATCGAGAATGCAAACTGGATGCTCTCGATATGAAAGGTCTTCATGTAACACTTCGATCTCAGGATTGATCTTCCTCTCGGGGACTCGATGACAAGCCTTTAGCTGGGATACGTGGAAGACGTCATGCATCCGGGATAGGTAGTCCGGTAATTCCAATTGGTATGCTACTGTTCCTCTTCTGGCTAAGATCCGATAGGGTCCAATGTATCGGGGAGCTAGTTTGCCTTTCATCGCGAAGCGGCGGACACCTCTGAATGGGGTAACCTTCAAGTATACACTGTCTCCAACTTGAAATGTGACTTCCCGACGGTGAGGGTCTGCATAACTCTTCTGTCTGCACTGAGCCTCACGAAGACGTTCTCGGATGAGCTGGACCATGTCTTCGGCTTCTTCGATTGGGTTAGGTCCAAAGAACTGTCTTTCCCCTGTCTCGGACCAGTTCAATGGAGTTCTACACTTTCTTCCATAGAGTACCTCAAAGGGTGCCATACCAAGGCTGGCTTGATAACTGTTGTTGTATGCGAACTCGGCATAGGGTAGGCAATCCTCCCAATTGGAACCTAAGGCTAGTGTACATGACCTTAACATATCTTCAAGGATCTGGTTGGTTCGTTCGACTTGACCTCCAGTTTGTGGATGAAAAGCGGTGCTGAAGGCCAAAGAGGTTCCCATGGCTTCTTGCAGACTCTTCCAGAATCGGCTGGTAAACTGAGTGCCTCGATCTGAAATAATCCTCTTGGGAACACCGTGGAGGCAAACAATCCGAGCGATGTACAATCTTGCTAATTGACTTACTTTATGCGTCGTCTTGACAGGGATGAAGTGAGCAACCTTGGAGAGGCGATCCACAATCACCCATACGGCGTCATTACCTTTTGGGGATCTCGGCAGACCTACCACAAAGTCCATTCCGATCTCTTCCCATTTCCACTCAGGGACTGGGATGGGTTGGAGCAGGCCTGCTGGTCTTTGATGCTCAGCTTTCACTCGTCGACATATATCACATTCAGCCACATAACGAGCAATTTCTCGCTTCATCCTTGTCCACCAAAATCGTTGGCGGAGATCTTGGTACATCTTTGTGCTCCCGGGATGGATGGTCAACGGGGAATTGTGTGCTTCGTGCAGAATTAGGTCCTTTAACTCCTTGTCCTTGGGTACTACGAGCCTTTTTCCGAACCAGAGTATTCCATCGTTATCTTCGTTAAAACAGGTTGTGGTCCCACTCTTCACTTTTTCCTTGATTTTCTGGATACCTGAGTTCTGAGCTTGAGCGGCCTTGATCTGATCCTCTAGGGTTGGCGTTATCTCCATTGCGGCAAGAGAACCATGCTCAACCATCTCCAGGTTGAGCCGCTGAAATTCCAAATGGAGCGGTGGTTGCTGTTCCATGATCATGGTGCTATTGCAATAAGCTTTCCGACTGAGGGCATCAGCAACAACGTTAGCTTTGCCAGGTGTATAGTTCAAACCTAGGTCATAATCCTTAATGAGTTCCAACCACCTCCTCTGACGAAGGTTCAAGTCCGACTGGGTGAAAAGATATTTCAAACTCTTATGATCCGAGTAAATCTCACAACGATTACCGATGAGGTAATGTCGCCATACCTTGAGGGCGTGAACCACGGCTGCTAATTCCAAGTCATGAGTAGGGTAGTTGGTCTCGTGGGGACGCAATTGGCGTGAAGCATAGGCTACGACACGACCATCTTGCATGAGGACACAACCCTAACCCATTCCGGGACGCATCACAATACACTTCAAAATCCTTATCTGTGTCCGGAAGAACCAGTACTGGAGCTGATGTCAATCTTTTCTTGAGCTCCTGGAAACTTGCTTCACACTTGTCAGTCCATATAAACTTTGCGTCCTTTTTCAGCAATTCAGTCATGGGCTTGGCAATGGAGGAGAAGCCTTCGATAAACCGACGATAATATCCTGCCAAACCCAGAAAGCTCCGGATCTGGGTAACCGACTTAGGTTGCTTCCATTCTTGGACGGCTTGGACTTTGCTAGGTTCGACTGCAACACCGGTGGCTGACAGGACATGACCCAGGAATTCTACTTCATGCTTCCAGAACTCACACTTTGAGAACTTAGCATACAGGCGATGCTCACGGAGCTTGCCGAGTACCATCCTCAAGTGGTCTTCGTGTTCAGACTCAGTCTTGGAGTAGATGAGGATGTCGTCGATGAAAACGACAACAAATCGGTCCAGATATTCCATGAAGACGGAGTTCATGAGTTGCATGAACGTGGAAGGAGCATTAGTTAATCCAAAGGACATGACCGTATACTCATACGACCCATATCGAGTGGTGAATGCGTCTTTGGGAATGTCTTCGGACCTTATCTTGATCTGGTGATAGCCTAGTCTGAGGTCGATCTTGGAGAAGACACAAGCACCAGTTAACTGATCAAATAGATCGTCAATCCGGGGAAGTGGGTACTTGTTCTTCACTGTAAGTTCATTCAGGGGGCGATAGTCGACTACCATGCGGAGGCTGTCATCCTTCTTCTTACAAACATAGCTGGACAGCCCCACGGTGACGAACTGGGCCTAATAAAACCTTTGCCCTCCAGCTCCTGGAGCTGCTTCTTCATCTCCAACAACTCCTTTGGGGATATCCTATATGGTCGCCTCGAAACAGGAGCTGTTCCTGGCGGGAGGTCAATGACGAACTCCACAGCACGGTCCGGGGGCATACCCGGCAATTCCTCCGGAAAGACATCTGGGTATTCACACACAACAGGTACAAGCTCTATTTCCTGGTCGGGGGTGCCACTCATGGCGAAAAGGTGTCCTGAGGGAGATGGCGACACAAACTCCACTTCTTTGCCGGAGGCAGTAGTCAGGGAGACCGACCTTTTGGCACAATCTATCCTTGCCTTGTGCTGAACTAACCAATTCATGCCCAATATAATATCTAACCCCTTTGATGCAAGGACCACTGTATTGGCTAGGAAGGGTTCCCCACCAATTTCTATCTTAACGCCCTCGCAAACAGCCTCGGCTTTTAATTCCGATCCAGGCGTTGCAATGAGGAGAGGTGGATGCAATGCGGATGAAGGAACATGATTCTCGTGCACAAATTTGTTGGATATGAATGAATGCGATGCTCCTGAATCGAAGAGAACGACGGCAGGAGCTGAGTTGACAGAAAGCGTACCCAGCACCACTTCCGGCGCCTCCTGCGCCTCTTCTGCGGTGACATGATTTACTCTGCCACGGCCAGGAACTTGGGGTTTGCGGGGAGCTTGACCTCTTGCTGGTTGGTTTCCTCCTGACTGACCCTGCTGCGGTCTGGGGCCATAAGAATACCCGGTGCGAGGTTGGCGGCAGCTAGTTGCAAAATGTCCCATCTTCCCGCAATTGTAACATCTTACTTTGCTTAGATCCAACTGCGGCTGCTGCTGTGTCTGAGGCTGATAACCTTGTTGCGGGGGACGAGGAATGTACCCCTGCGGCCTCGGGACATACTGCCCCATTGGACGGGGTGGCGGCTGTTGCCACACCCGCGGCCTCTGTGAACTGCTCGCAGCTGTCCTCTGCATTTCCCGCTCTCGCTTACGATCCTGGCTGAGGTCGGATTCTTTTGCTTCTATGTTGATGGCTTTATCCACCAAATATTGGAAGTCGCGTACGTCAACAGCGGCTAACTTTGCTCGCATCTCCTTGTTCAACTTGTCCATAAAGTGCCGAATCTTGTCTCCATCGTTGGAAATCTCCTGAGATGCATACCGCGACAAGTGATTGAATTCACGAAGGAATTCCATAACAGGTTTCTTGCCTTGACGGAGATCCCTAAACTCTTCCCTCTTCAAGTTCATGATTCCATCCGGTATATGGAAGCTGCGGAAACCGGTCTTGAACTCGTTCCATGTGACCACATGGCCAGCGGCTTTCGTGGCCAAGAAGTTTTCCCACCATTCAGCGGCAGCGCCTGCCAGGCAGTGGGACGCGAACCTGACCTTGTTGGCTTCGACGCATTCTGCTAGCTCAAGCTTTCTCTCAATCTGCCGGATCCAACTATCCGCCTCTAGGGGGTCATCAGTTTGCTCGAACGTCGGCGGCTGGGTCCGTTGGAAATCCCCCAGGCTACCTCGGGCCTGACCTCCAGCTGCGCCTTGATTGCGCGCTAGCTGCTCGAGAATTCTGTTCTGGGTCATCAGCAGGTCAGCGACACTTGGTTGCTGGGGAGGAGGTGGCACTTCCTCCTCATGGTTTTCCCGACGGCCACGAGCAGCTCCACGAGTTCCTGAGGCCATCTTTCTGCAATCAAAGACCATAGAAGGGACGGACTAGGGTTAGGGAGACAGCAAACATGGGCTTCACAGTGATGCGAGGAGGTACTTCATGAATATGCCAAATGGTTTCCAATAGGTCAAACAGTTGACAAACATACTTGATTGAATTTACTTGTTCGATACAGTTCATAAAAAGGGGGCCGCGGTTTAGATCACCTTATAGCGAACTAAACATTACAACAATCCAAAACTTGCAGCCCCAATTATCCAATTACATTACTCCTGAGGATATCTTAACTTAGGGTCTTAACTTGGCTTACGCCACAAAATGAGACCGCCATCATGCACTAAAATCCAAACAACATTCCTAAGGCTAGAGGGGGCTTCTTCATAGGGATGACAGGTCTCGTAAGCCTTCCATTGCTATTCTCCAAGCGTTAATCTCACTTATCATCAGACTGGGTGTCGCTTGAGATGTACCACACACGCTCTTCTGGGTCTTCTTCTTCTTCTTCGGACAGTGCAGCTTCGTCAGTGGGAACTGAGGTGGCTGGCGTCGAGGCATTTGCTTCTGAGGATCTTGGGGTGAAAAGCCGAAGGTACTGTCGGGCTGTCATCCTTTTGCGCGGCTTCGCTCCAGAACTCTCAGGTTGGTTGGTCTTACGAGGTGGAGTCGGGGTTGGCTCCTCCACCGGGACATAAGGGCTCTCGCCGCAAGACTCATCCTCATTCGCCACATGGTATCTCCGGCGCAACTCCATGCGAAGCTTGCGGTTAACTTTTGTCAATCGTTCCACTTCTTGAGTAGCCTTTCCATAATCCTGATACAGCCTGTGGTGCATTACTTCCGCATCAACAATGTGCTGGATCGTCTCCAACTCAGTCTCATCATCTTCTTCGTCGTCACTTGGCACTGGTACCCTAATGCTGGCACCTCCATCAGTAATCTGGGGAATGAGACGAAAGGGAGAAAATAGAAAGATCTCGTCGAAGTGATGCCGTAGGTGGAGAACTGCTTTTCTTGAGGCTTCCAATCGGGCATCTTCATCACTGGGTCTAGATGATGTAAAGGTCTGATCCAAGTCCGAGACCTTCACTGCGACCCATGCCATCCAAAAGTGAGTCTTTCCATGAACCTTATAAGTCTTGGCATGGAAGGCAGGGAGTTCTTCCGGGGGCACTCCAAGATATTCCAACATCCTCCACAACAAGGCAGCCCATCCTCCAAGCTGTTGCGGGTCGGTCACAACGTTATACACCATCCTATACAAATTTTTGGGGTTAGAGAGGACAGGGTTAGCCACACAATGAAAACAAATGCAATAGAAGAGAGTCTTGGAACTAAGGATGAGGGGATACGGAATAAAAAGCAAGCTACTTATTGACTTTAAACATAGGGTTTAACTTTTTAAATAATTTTCTGGCCAAGTGGCGCAGCGGGAGCCCTAACTAACGACCACCTGCAATTGGCTTCCTACGGTCAGTTCGGCTCTGATACCAAGCTGTCACGGCCCCGGAATCGCATATGACTAGGGGAACGAACAGTCGCCAAGGACCGAAGGCATCCGTCGACCGGGTGGCACGGTACCTGCGCCGTACGCACCACAGTGGAGGGATCCGACACCCGACCCCACCGTGGGTCGAGCCGGCCGGAAGCGACTGGGCTTCCCAGAGCCACATTCAATTCCACGGGTCGTGTGAAGGTCTAGAGTCGTTCACGAACGCTACCGTGCAGAGTAGAGTCGGAGGAGCCCGGCGGTTCTACCCACACCCTAACCTAGCTCGAAGCTAGTGGGTCGCTCGAAAGCCCGGTAGAACCCACCCACACCCTGCCTGGCCGGCACAGCATCACAGCCAGCGGGTCACTCAACCGAGTTCTCGCTCAACAAAGTAACACAAGGAACGGCCGTAGTCCTTCACG
Organism: Stipa capillata; assembly: GCA_019208055.1. Classification (NCBI taxonomy): domain Eukaryota; kingdom Viridiplantae; phylum Streptophyta; class Magnoliopsida; order Poales; family Poaceae; genus Stipa; species Stipa capillata. Next base: position 137,562 of record JAGXJF010005074.1, on the reverse strand, counting down.
ACTAACCCATATACTTCATATCATACACGCAGGGTATATGGGCAGTCTTGGGAAAACAACTTGAATATCACAACAAAACACTACGAAATAGAACTACGATATTTGTCCACATCGGACTAGCTATTACAATATTGAAAGCATATCCGAGTACGGAGTTTAAGCAACAGCGGAAACAAATAAAGGTGTCCCACAGCGACATAGGAGTCGCTGATTAACAGTTTAACAAAACAGGTTCCCCGAACCAAATAACCAACCAAGGCAAACCAACAAACTAGACATCGTCGAAGAATTCCTCGACCGCTGGCTCACCTGCAATGATCTAGGAAAGCCCTAGGTGAGTACAAAGTACTCGCAAGACTTAATCGTGCTTGATTAGATGTCCTAAGCATACTAGTATAGCGGGGATTAAACATGATGCGGGAATATAAGTAACAAGATCAAATTACATCAACCACTCTCACATCAAAATATGAATATGTCCTACAATCCAACATTTCCAAAATATCTCTACCAGGGGGTGTGATGGCAACCTCATGTCACATGTAAGTCTCAATGTACAATATGGGGCACAACGGCCAATATGGGGCACAACGGCCAATATGGGGCACAACGGCCAATATGGGGCACAACGGCCAATATGGGGCACAACGGCCAATATGGGCATGGACAGGGTCCCATCACCACCACACCTCAATTTTTAATCTCTCGGACCGTCACCGGCAGCCGATCCCGAGTGTAGTCAGGGCCCTATCCCTTGGAGGTTGCAAGGCCCCAAGGGACTCGGGTTGCCTCAACCTACACCCCGGCATCGCTGTCGCTAACGTCCACGTGTGACAAGAGTAGTTAACCACATGGAGTCTCCTCAGGGTTGGTATCGCGACGGTCTCACTTCCTTACTTCTGGTCGCAACATGCTCCTTTAATGATACCAACGGTTATCCATGGGCCACTTTCCCTTCGACTCTCACATCTCACTAAAATGGGTTCAAATATTTAATATCTCAGATTGACTTCCACCAAAACTCGACATGTCACAAGACAGAGCCCTAGCATGCTAGTTCATAACCAAGATAGCAGATATCACCATACAACTGAATAAACATGGTACTGAGTAATAGAAAGGATGCAACAAGCTCTGCTTGCCTTCGTAGAACTGCTCCTGATCTTGCGAGAAGTCGTGAGCTTGCGGGTCTCCTTCTTCGAAGTCTAGTGCAGGAAAATCGAGTATTGAAAATAAGTAATAATGGGACAACCAGCATGTATGCATGAAGCTTAATGCAACTAATGAATGGTTAGTGTTGCTGGTGTTAGGTTTTAGTTGGCGAAGAGAACTCGCGTTAGCCTCGTGAACATCTTAAGGTTGCCTTATCCTACATGCAAGCTAAGTATCTATCAAGTACGCGTTAAGGTTTTGGAAACTCCCGCCCAAATTGGAGGGTCAGGGTCCCAAACATGTTTAACCTAAAAGTGTTCGAGAACACCGAACTAACGCCGCTGGAATCACTCTATTCGGAGCTACGAGTCTCCAGCTAGGGTTTATCGAGTTAGGGCTTACGGGGCTCGACAAACAAGGGGGTTAACCCTAGTTCCATAACATGCATGTAACTCTACTGCATTTTTAACTATTCCATGTTGTAGGATACCTCATAAGGATTCCAGAAAGGTGCAATTTGTCGAGATCGGAGTTAGGGTCGAAAACCTAGGGTTTATCGACCCTCGACACTAGTTAATCTTCTACCCCAGATTCCAGTGTGTGCATGTGATCAAATTTAACTTTTGATTCAGCCATCTTGTAGAGTTTTTCATAAGGATTCCAAATATATAAAAATATTCAAATTTGGATAAGTGGTTCAAAAGTTATGGCCAATTCAATTTTATTCAAAATTCTGCCCTCAACTAACCCTAACCCTAAATGCTAGAGTCACCCGAAACCTACCCCGACCGAGTCCCTGTTCTTACGCGTACCCAAGAAGCCACTCGGAAATCTGACTCACTATCCGAGTCAGCAGGAGCGGGACCCATCTGTCATTCGGTCTGGTACTCGGGAGCCAACCAAAACACGCCACGCGCCCACCCTCACTCTCTCTCTTACTTCTCTCTCTCGTTCCCGACTGAGCTGAGGCCGGCGGCGAGGTCCCAACGGCGGAGGCTCGCCGGAGCTAAGCTCCAGGACGCGGGGGTGCTCGGATCTACTCGTGGGTTACACCTGGAGCATGAGAAGCTCACCCTGAGCTCGGATCTGGACTCGGCGAGGGACTGAGGAAGTCGGGGAGGTAGTCGGCGACGGGGACCGGCGGCGGGGGCTCCCGGAGGTCGACGTCGGAGAGGTTCCAGTCGGAGATCTGTGAAGGAAAGCGGTCAGGGAGGTGGAGAAGAAGAAGGGGAGGCTCTAGGGCTAGAGAATGGAAGCAAGGGCGCACTGGAGCCGGCGTTAGAGCTCACCGGAGCTTCTGGTCGGCCGCGGGGACGAAGACGGTGGCAGGGAGCCTCCGCGGTGGATCTGGAAAATAGGAAGAGGGGAAAGGTGAGGGAGATCGTGGGTGAGCTCGGGGGTGGAGTGAATCGACTCGGGGCTCACTGGATCCGGTGGAATTCCTCACCGGAGACGCTGTCGGAGTCGGGGAGGGAGCTCGGAACAATGGGAAATCGGCGAGCTAGGGTTTCCAGAAAAGGGAAAGGAGTGGATGGAGAAAAGGGCTGGTCGGGGCGCGGCTTAAATACGGCGGCGAGGGCTCGGACCGCTGGTCGGGCACCGCCCACGCCGGCGAGTGCTCGGGCGAGGCGTGGACGAAGGGGCCTGACAGCGGGCCCGGCCGCGCGGCAGAGAGAGAGGGAGAGGCTGACAGGGCGGGGCCCTGCTGTCAGCGAGAGCGGAGGGGCGCGGGTGCGCGCGGGTGAAAATGGGCCGGCCCAGTTGGCTTCGGCCGAGTGGGCTGCGGTCGGTTAGTTTAGGTTTTATTCTTTTTCTTTTTATTTATTCCCTGATCACCCCTCTCGTTATTTCATGTACAATTTCTTCTCCAATTGACTTGAAATTTTTACCAGGCCCTCATAATATTATTCTTGAGCTACTGTATAGGTTTGAACTCAATTGGAGTTGATTTGAATAGGGGTCCAGTACAACTCTAGGGTTTTGACCTAATCGGCAATTTGAACTGCGACTAGGGTGTAGGGTTCTCTAAAAATTCTCAAACTTTGTATGGGGGCTAGTATTCACCATTTCATGTCCATTTCCAAAATTTGAGGCATTTCCAACCAACCTAGCTTATCCATCTACTAAACCCTAGTTTCTCGGATTTTAGGGTTTGTCCTCGGAAATCCAATTCAAGTTATGATTTCATGGGGGTTTTGGAATACTTTTAGGTGGTGAATGTTGGGAAAGTTGGAAAGGGGGCTTCACTGGTGGGACCCACTGGACCCACCCCCTTATTAGGGCTTTTATCGAGGTTCGACACTTCAAATAAATTGATTGGTGTTAATTTCCACAAATTGAGTTTTCAAGGATGAGATATGCACATATTCTATAGTTTTAATTACATTGATTGGTGTTTGCAACTATTCCCATCGAGGATGAAATATTTACGTATTCGACAATACATCAATACATTGTTTCAAAAGTTTACAAGTGTGGGGTGGAGGGGATGCCATGTATGCATGAGATGCAATAAACCTTAATCAAGATTTGGGACTTACAGTTACCGGCAACACATCCACCATGGAAAGTATCGAGTGCTCTTCACTCGGAGGTAGCTAGACTCCAAGTGACCGAGACTTGCCATCAGATAGACCATAGCGGTGATTCCGGTAACGTCCACACAGGGATAAGGGAAAGAACACGATGAAGTCACCTCAAGTTGGTATATCGGCAAACTCTTCTTACACCTGGCCGCATTCAACCGTCAGATAAATACCAACCTTATTCATCGTGCACACCCTCGGCTCTCAGGTCCACGCGGTGATAAGGGAGTGCTACGATGGAGTCAAGTTGGTATATCGGCAAACTCTACTTACACCTGGCCGCATTCAACCGTCAGATAAATACCAACCTTATCCATCGAGCACACCCTCGGCTCTCACACCTCAACTCATTAGGTTCAAGTTGATTTGGGCAACATTTTAATCTCAGCCGCAGCTGCTGCACAACAACAAGGCCTACACATGCTAGTGCGGTATCGAGTACCAATCGAACAAACATTCACACAAGCACCAAATCAGTTAATTACTCCAAACAGAGATTAACACCCAATGTATTAATTAATCAACAAGCAATGGAGCTTGCCTGGAAGCCGGGGAAGTACGGGGGAGCATGCGCGAGAACTTCAGAATTCCCGAAACACCGGTAAAAAGCAAGCGACCTCTAAAAAGGGAAGAACAAGCCTAAGAAGCTAATTTGAAAATGACGAAGATGCATGGATGCAATTGACTTGGATGCAACTACGGTGGATTAAAATTAAATGAAGTATTCAATTACATAAGCAAGTCTATATTCATTCCACATGTTAGGTTGGGTTTTAGTTGTGGTGTAGCTTTAATCACGGATGAACCTAGAATATAACTACATGCATGGGATATGATATGCAACTAAGGAGAAGAGCCTTAAACTTATAATTAGGGTTAGGGCTCATTCCATCGATTTGTTATCGTAGGTGAGAACATGAGGTCGCGATTGTTTTCTGGCCGTTAGGCGAATTGTGATACTAGCATTTTAAGTTTGGCTGTCAAGCTAGATTCTCTATCATCCATATTCCAATATTAGGCATAGATAGGAAGATTGATCGTTTTCAACGTTTTCAGTTGTAGCATGATGAATAATAGTGGTAGCATGGCGTTCCGCACTTTAAAAGAAAATTTAGAAAAAGGGGATCATTTTAGTTGGAGGTCATATGAAGTGCCTATAGATTATTGAAGTTTAACCAACTCTTAGCATTTCCTGTCTTCTTCTCGGTAAAGAAAAGAAGTTAACTGATCTTGCAATTAACTGGATGGTTGGGGTTAGCAGATGGTAAGTGGGTCCATGCCCATCATCTATCCCCCTTTCTCAACCTTTCGTCCTTCAACTAAAGGAGAGCCTGTTCGTCACCCGTACCTATATATACATCAGCTAATTAATAAGCGATGCAGAATGTCAACTTAGTTCTAAGTCATTACTATGTTCATTAGAATGGCATATACCGCAAGCATCAATTGTTGAATTTAACTAATCTATTAATAGTGTAGTCAGGAAAATTGCTAGATCAGGCTTCAAGCAAACTAACACCAGTTGTAAGTTTACTAGGGTGGGGCATTAGAATCAGTACTTCGCTCTAATCAAGTTGGTTTGCATGCATGTTGGTAGTTAACTAGGTATTACCGGGGATGCATGGGACATGATTACGGGATGCAGGAATTAGCACATTAAGTATACTTCCTACAGTAAGGAATTAACTAAATCAATTAGTCATCGCATCCCACAAGAGGTAGTATATCAATCTGTTCATCAGTATCACTGTTAGTATTTTAGTTAGATCTTTTCCAGGTACACTAAGTGAGTTCATTTGTTACATATATACACCAATTAGTCAGGAAGCAATCAGTGTTAACTTAGTTTTGATTCATCAATATTTTAATTAGAATAGTGTATACGACAAGGATCGGTTGCTAGTACATCGATTGAAATTTCAGCGCCGCCCTAACCGAATTTGGCAGTTCACAGTTAAGCTCGACTTGATCACTTGTTAGTGAAGCCATCAATTAAAGTTTTGAGTTCTCTGAACCGAATACATTGGTTTATTGCCCAGCTAAATATACTTCTCGGTTAGTTGAGCAGTCTTTGGAGTGACCACCACTAATGAGTAGGTTAGTGCGTTAAGGAAATTTCCAAACCTATCTTAACCGGATCCAACCATCCATAACCATCGGAATTCAGAAATTTATACGCATGTATATGTATATACATCTATAGTGAAGTGATCACTTAACCAACCCTGTATTGATTAGATTCAGTCAATTCTTTAGCTACTAACAACTAATCTAACCACAACCAGTTTAGGACAAACGTATACCACCGAATTCCCCAATTTATTTCAGCATCCAGTAGCACTAATACGCATAATACTCAACATGGATCAACTTGGTGCCCGATTAGGGGTATGATTCAATAGTAAGAGAGCAGTGGATTACAGCTGAGCACATCAACATTTACACGTTTTGCAGGCACGAGCTCAAATCTCCACAAGTCAAAGCATTAGAACCAAATCTGGAATTAGAGAAGGGGAAATTAGGAGCTCACTGGAGGAGGCGGCTTGCTTGGCAGGGGAAGGGGAAGGGGGTGCGCGGCCAGGACAGCGTGGGCGAGGCGGAGCACTGGCTCGAGCTCGGGGCTCAGGCGGACGGTGGCACGGCATGGAGGTGGCCCGCCGGGCGGCGTGGTGCTGATGCGGTTGGCGGCGGGGAACCACAAGGAGGCGGGGCCGGAGCTCGTGGAGCCGGAGGTGCGGCGAGTGGGCCGACGTCAGCGGTCGGTGACCGAGCGGCGGCGGGGGAGCGCTGGCCGGCGGCGACGGCGAAGGAAGGCAGCAGGACAAGCGGCCTAGGCGGCGGCGCGCCATGGGGGCTGTTCGGCCGGGAGGTGGTGAGGAACGGCGGCGGGAGTGGCCGCGGGCCGGCTAACCCTGCGGCAGCGGCTCCCGGGGCTACTGAGGGAGGCCGGCGGCGCAGTGGGGGCAACCGGGCAGAGCAGAGGGGCGGCGGAGGCATGGGGCGACCGGTGGTGTGGGGGAGAAAAAAAAAGGAGGCCGATGGCCAAGAGCAGGGGAGCTCATGCATGTGGACGATTCTTAGGTGGATTGAAGGCTCAGGAGGTGGGGAATTTAGGGGTATGAAATGCAGAGATTGAAGCTTCACCTTTAGGCAGGATTTGGAGGAGAGAAGGTGACGGTGGGGTTTGCTCTTGGTGTTGAAGGAAATAGGGAGGGCAGGAGGAAGAAGATGGCTTGGAGTGAATTTAATGTACTGGGGTGAGCTGCTACGTAGAGAAGAGGAGGCTGCCAGGTGGAGAAAATGAAAAGGGGAAGGAGAAAAGATCTGTGGCGTGGGGAATGGGGAGCTGCCAGCGGGGCCCACGTGGCAGGGGAGATGACTTCTTTTGCATTCTTTGCTGTTTTAAAGTTAGTCAATAAAAGTCTAAAACCCTAGTTTAGTTGTATTATTTTAACGCTTTAGTAGCACGGCCTAAAAATGAAATTTGAACCTTAGGTACTCGAATCATATCTTCAATTATTTTCCAAACGTTAGACTGGAGGTCAATATGACGGTTAACTGTTAAATGTAACATTTCATTTATATGGGATGAGAGGGGGTTAACTCGGTTAGCTTCTTCCATATTTATCCGAGGTGAGCCACTCCAGAAAATGATTTGGTCTGGATGTACAAATGAGCTTCAATGGACTTGTTAAAGTTCTTGGGATAGCTGGGAGGTTAGGAACATGTACGAATTTTAGAATCATAAGTTTTAGTGGCATTAGTTTTGCTGTCCGATCTCACGTTAACCTTAAGGGCGCATGTTAGGGTTTTTAATCGAAATCATTTTAAAGTATCTATATGCATGCATGCGAACGAAAGAAATCATTTTTGTTCGTGAAAATTTTCACTGACCTCGTATTTGAGAATAGGGTCACTACATTCATGTATGTTTTACATGTGTTTTTGGACAGTTTCACGCAAGATTCACAAGAAAATCCTCATTTCACACAAGCATCACATATTTCATGGCAAAAATCAATGGCCATGGGAGGAGGCCAGGGGAGGAGGCGGCGGCCGAGTCGCCGTACCTCACGGGCTAACAGGGGAGGAGGCGGCGGCAGCGTGGTCGATGGACGCGGCGGCTGGGGTGACGTCGGCGGCGGCTTCGGCAACATCAGCGGCGGCTTCGGCAATGTCGGGGGGCGGCGCGGCTCGGGGAGGCCATCTCGGCGAGTGCGACGGACGCGAGGTCGAGGGCGACTGGAGGCGGCGTCAAGGGCGACTAGAGGCGGCGGAGGGGGCGGCGGGGGCGTCAGGTGGCGGAGCAGCCTGGCGGCGTCTGGGCGGCGAAGAGTCTCGCTGCTGGTTCGAATGAATGCGTGCGACTTGGTGAAATTTTCGCCAAGTCCCACGCGTGGCTTATATAGGATGGGCAATATCACTGACGGGCACATATTAAACGCCCGTCAGCGGAGAGGAATGGGGTTACCACTGACGGGCACCCCTCGTCTGCCCGTCAGTGGTGGTGTGTTCGCTAGGGTTACGGAACCTGTTTACCACTGATGGGCACCCCTCGTCCGCCCGTCAGTGGTGTTGGGTTCTCTAGGGTTAGGGAACTTGTTTACCACTGACAGGCATCCAGTGTCCGCCCGTCAGTGGTGGTCTTAACACTGACGGGCGACACGTTTCTGCCCGTCAGTGTAGGCGTGTATTGGGGTATTTTTGGTTTTTTGTTTTTGGTTTACAGTTTTTGGGAGATGCATTTTGTGTTTTTGTGTTTTGGGTAGGGTTTTTGGGAGATGCATTTTGTTTAGGTTTTAAGTTTAGGGTTTTAGGTTTATGTCATCATGTAGCGCAGGTTACGGCTTGTTGGGTTTTAAGTTTAGGGTTTTAGGTTTGTGTCGTCGCGGGTTAGGGTTTTAGGATTTTGTCGTTTAGCGCGAGTCAACAATATTACACCATTACACATAGACACAATATAATATCATCCAAACAAAGACATTATTATACATACCAATTAGTCAGTGAGTCTTCATGTCAACTATTCTCCCGATGTTTGCCGAGTAACCGGAAGAAACTTTGACACCTTGGAGGCACTCCAAAAAGCTAACGATCTCTTTTTTGCTGAGGGTGTAACAAGCAGCAGGATAGTCCGTCTTGATTCTGACTACACCCGTGCCCAACTTGGTCGTTTTCTTGGTTGCCCACAGCTTCTTTCTTATACCCAAGAATTCCATGTCAGCTCGTGCCTTCGGTCCATCTTTTGTCTTGTCTAACATGTTTAGCAGGATACCAAGTAGGCTGTCGCACACATTTTTTTCAACATGCATGACATCTATGCTGTGACATGTGCTTAGGAATCTCCAGTAAGGTAAATCCCAAAATACAGATTTCCTTTTCCAGACGCCGTCCTGCATAGGAACAGGCGGTTGTGTCTTACCCGGTGTAACAGCGGGCATTGTGTTCACGATGTCATAGATTTCTACCCCTGTCTTCTCCCGCGGCGCCGAACGAATCTCAACAGTATTATCAAACAATTCCTTCTCTTGCCTCCATGGGTCATTCTGTTTCAGCCACCTTCGGTGGCCCATGAACACGATTTTTTTAGAGCCCTTTAAGTGTAAACTTGTTGTAAACTCCAAACACTTAACACATGCTTTGTATCCGTGAACACACTCGCAGGATTGATATCCGTACACGGGATAGTCTTGGACCGTCGTGAACAACAACGCTTTCAGATTGAAATATTCTTCTTGGTAAGCATCCTAGACCTGGGCCCCTGGTTCCCATAGTGTAGCTAGTTCTTTGAACAACAATTGTTGATACACGATCAGATCGTTCCCAGGTTGCTTCGGCCCTTGAATGAGAATAGAGAGGTGTATGTACTTTCGCTTCATGCAGAGCCATGGAGGAAGGTTGTACATCCATAGAACCATGAGCCAAGTGCTGTGTCTGCTGCTCATGTTGCCGAACGGATTGATTCCATCCGTACTCATACCAAACCTGATATTCCTCGGATCTTTTCCGAAATCATCGTACTGGGCGTCGATCGCCCGCCACTGCAAAGCATCGGCAGGGTGTCTCATCACGCCATCATCACTTTTTCGCCCCTCGACGTGCCAACATAACAGCTTTGCCTCCTTCTTGTTAGCGAATGAACGCTTCAAACAGGAAAGGACTGGAAGATACCATACAACCTTTGCCGGAGCGCTGCTCGTCACTGGGTCCTCATCAATGGCTTGGTTTCTACCCCTCTTGAATCTAGATGTGTTGCACGTAGGACACTTGTACAGCTTCTCCTGCTCCTTGCGGTAAATAAAGCAGTCATTCAGACACACATGGAACCTCTGCACGTCCAATCCAAGAGGGCAGACAACCTTCTTGGCTTCATCGGTGCTCGTAGGCAACAAGTTGTTTTTTCGGAAAAACTTTTGCGAGATAAGCCAATGTCTCATCGAAGCCTTCGTCTGGAAAATTATGGGCTGCCTTGATTCTTAGAAGTTCCAGCGTGACCGATAGACGCGTGTGCTCTGGGTCAGAACTGGTATACAACGGGGTTTGCGAGTCTTCAACTAGTCTCGTGAACTTAGCAGCCTCTCTTTCATCCTCGGGATCTATCACCACCTGCTCCACCATGTGAACGTCCTACACCATATCGGCCAAATTGTTTCCCGTTTCTTCTTCGGCGTTAGGTTCGATACTCCCCTCGTCTTCTTCGTCATCTCCATGTTCGGCATCTTGCTGTAACCCCTGATCTTCCTCCTCCTCGCCGTGACACGTCCAACATGTATAGCCTGACATGAAACCCTTAAGCGCCAGGTGTACCGTCACCCTCCCTCTCGTATCGAACATTACCAAATTTTTGCAATCGCGACACGGACAACAAATCTTCGTGCCACCTTTTCTCGTCATATCTCGCTCGGCAACATCAAGAAACTCATTCAAAGCCATAGCCCAACTCTCTGTCGCCCGGTTGTCGTACATCCAACTGCGATCCATCGATCAAGACCTACGACACGAAACTAATCAGTTCGACGAAAAGGAACAAAACACTAGGCCTCGGCTCGATGACTGAAAATCACATCAAATAATATACAAAATGGAAAGAACACTAGCGAGCATTATTATCGAGTGCTAGTGATCTTTTCAGCGAGGAAAGAGAGATCTATGGAGAGAGTGAGAGGGGGAGGGGAAGGTTTGGGAAGAAATTCTAGATCTAGATCTAGAGAGATCTTGAGCTTGGGGAGGAAGAAAGGAGAGATAGGAGGAGGGTTGGGGAGAGGGGAGGAGATGTAGAGGAGATGTAGATTTAGAGAGATCTTGAGTTGGGGAGGAAGAAAGGAGCGAGAGGAGGAGGGTTGGGGAGAGGGGAGGAGATGTAGATTTAGAGAGATCTTGAGTTGGGGAGGAAGAAAGGAGGAAGAGGAGGAGGGTTGGGGAGAGGGGAGTGTTTGTGGGGGGGGATTGGCGGCGGCAGCGGCGCTCGCTGCTGGCCAGTGGGCGCGCGAGCACTGGCCAGCAGCGAGAGCCACCTCTGTTCTGTTAAAGCCAGGTTACCACTGACGGGCACATAAAAAGAGCCCGTCAGTGGTAACCCGCAAGTGCCAAGTCAGCCCGGGACCTACCATCGCTGACAGTCAGGAACTGCGCCCGTTAGTGGAGACCACATCTCCACTAACGGGCGGCTAGTACGGACCGTCAGTGGAGATGATCCGTCATTTATGGCACCGGGGTTGCGTCTCCACTGACGGGCAACTTAAGGGCCCGTCAGTGGAGGTCTTCCGCTGTGGCCAGTCAAACTCCTCTGCTGGTGCCCGTCAGCGGTGAGCCCCTCCAACGATGAGCAATAGTGTGCCCGTCAGTGGAGGGGGTTCAGCAAAGGGTCATTCTGCAGTAGTGTTTGACCTTAACGATCCGACTATACCATACGCGACGGTTGAAAGAGCATCTAGGCCCCTAAATGGTTTTGATGGTTAATGGCAACCTAAATTGGAATCTAATGTTTACAATGAGTGTAAGCAGGATAAGTAGGTTCCATGAAAAGGATTCATTTAGGAAAGGATGACCATCCAAAAGTACAAAGGTGGTTTCCAAGACAAGGAGATGGCTGCGCTAGGCAGCTGTGCCACAGCTGTGAAGAAGCCGATGCTGTGCAAGGAGTTGCAAGCAAGGTGATGGTGGCTTGATGCGTCAAGGGCCGTGACTACAGTTGGTGGAAGCTGAAGCCTAGGTTTGCTAGTTTTCTTGAGTCCTTAGGAAACACCTGTTTTATCAGGAGGTATGAAGTCGCAATGATTCTTGGAGGTTCTTTTGCTCAATGCTCAGAGTGTTGGACAGTGGCACTGATGCCTTGACGTCAGTGGCCCTGTTACAATAGTTTTGCACAAGTGTGAAACTGGGTTGTGCTAGCACACTGCTGTGCTAGCTTCCTAAAACCCTAGAGCCAAAGTTACCTGTGTGGCACAGCTGTGTCACAGGTGAACAACCGCTCTATGACTCAGGCACATCTCTGTGCCAAGGGGAGAGCTTGTAAATGCTAAGGGAACTACACTGCAATAGTCTGTCTGCCGAGTCAGAAGACTGTTGGAGGTTCTCTCCTGAGTAGGCATCAGACTTAGTGTATGCGCTGAGGGCATGTAATGTGCCAGAACCGAGCTGAGTGGTGAGGCTACGTCAGTTAGGGTTTCACCTGTGTTAGCCTCCGGTGACATAGGTGTCGGTCTGCCTAAGCCGGTTACCATTGTGCGTTGTGATTAGATGTGTCATCGGTGCCTGTCACCGGTGAGCCACTTAATCCTACGTGGCATGAGTGTAACGGTCAGATGCCTGTGGACTCTATATATAGGGGACCAGGGAGGTCTTAGACCTCAACCTTTGCAAAACCTCTGCAATCCATTTCGACCGTTGCAAACCTCTTTTCTCCTGAACAGAAGCAAACCTTCCTAAGTCTTAGTTCAAGTGAGAGTTAGAGCTTTAGAGCAGAGAGCACTGGTTCCTCCAAGAGTTGTTGTTGCTGACTCTTTCTTGGAGTGTCTACTCCTAGACAGGCGTAGGAGTTGCTGTGACCACCCAAGCTTGTGTGGGCTGGTACAGTAGTCTGTGAAGGTGATCTGAAGTCTACCTGCTGCAAGGCGAAAAGACTTCCACAAGCAAGAGAAAGAGACCTAAAAACTCAGGTATTTGGAGAACAAGCACGATTCAGTGCTGGCCATCTCTTTGGAGGAGCCTCTCCAACGGAGACGTACCATCTCTGAAAAGAGTTGGAACTTCGGTGAAAAATCCCTTGTCTCTCTGAGTACTTTTCATTCTGTACTTACTTGCTCATCTGATTTGCATGCTTGTGTGATCTTCTGTTATATATAACCTAGCTGTAATCATCCCTCATTGCTGTGTTAGTCTAGCTATGTCACAGTTGCTTTTATTGCTTATCTCATATCTGTGCCAGTTACCTGTTACACAGCTATCTGTCATATACATCTGTTTAGGGCTTTCAGATTACCTATGTTAGCCACCTGTGTGACAGCTGTGTGTTAATTTACATATCAAATACTGCCTGAGTGGTTGACCTGTTACACAGCTAGCTAAACCCTTCAACCGATTAAGCCTTTAAACTTGATAAATTGAAGTAATTGTTTAAAATTGATTAGCCTCCTATTCACCCCCCCCCTCTAGTAGGCACCTACGATCCTTTCAATTGGTATCAGAGCAGGTTGCTCTTTGAATTGGCCTAACAGTCAGAGATTAAAGGATGTCGGGCTATGAGGGTAAAATCCCTATCTTTGATGGAACTAACTATGCATTCTGGAAAAGAAAGATGCAAATGCATCTTATCGCCATAGACCCAGATGTTTGGGAGGTTGTGAATGCAGGTTACAGGTTGGAAGACACCACAATATCAAGCATCAACGACAAGAGAAATATCCAGAATAATGCAAGAGCTGCCACAGCTATATTCATAGGCCTTCAAGAACATGATTTCAACAGAGTCAGCACTATGGACTCTGCCAAGGAAATCTAGGGACACTCTAGAGCAGATCTATGAGGGCAGCAACAATCTGAAGAAGTCCAAGAGAAGCCTGCTGGAATCAAAGCTAGAAAGGTTTGAGTATGAACATGGTGAAGACATAAATTCCCTGTTCTCAAGACTCACCATCATCACAAATCAGCTAAGGGCACTTGGATCAAACCGAGTTGATGATGAAGATGTGATCAAGAAGTTTCTGTCAGTGCTGCCAAAGCCCTACAGAACTCTTGTACTGATGCTGAAAGAGAAGGATGGCTTTGATCAGATGAAGCCAACAGAAGTGTTAGGAAGGATACTAACACATGAGATGGAGATCAAGCAGGAAAGCAAGCACAGCCTATCCTCCTCACTCAAGAAGAGTATTGCATTAAAGACTACTGCCTCAGCTTCACAACCTGAAAGTGAAGGTAGTGAAGACCTAGATGAGGAGATGACCAGTGGAGAAGAAACTGAGCAAAATCTGCTCACAAGAAACTTCAGAAAATTCTATAGGAAGAAGAACAGTTTGGCTCAAGTGACAGATTCAAAGGCAAGAAGCTGGTCAAGGATAACAAATGCTTTGAGTGCGGTAAAGAAGGTCATTTTGCTACTAATTGTCCAGCCAAGAAGAAGGACAACAGCCAATACAAGAAGAAGAAAGACTTCCATGGGAGGAAGAAGACCTTCAACAACAAGCATCCAACTTATGCCAAGAATAAAGCTACTGCAAGAGCATATGTTGGACAAGCTTGGATATCTGATGATTCAGGCTCAGAGGAAGAATCTGAAGAGGAAGGAGAAGTTGCAGGCATTGCCATCAGCATGACTGACGTGTCCAGCTGTGACACAGCCAAGTCACACAGCTCAACATCAATGCCAAGGCTGATCAGTTGTCATCCATCTCTGCTCCTCTTTGCCTCATGGCCAAAGAATCAAAGGTACTTACTGAAGACGACTTTCCTGATTATGCTGAAACTAATGGGTATCTTGGAAAGAACAGATAAGGCTTATGGCAAGGAGAGGAAGGAGAACATATCCCTAAGGGATAAGCTTAGAGAGCTCAGAGAAACCTACGATGAGGTTATGGATGATAGGGAGAACCTCAGGCTGGATCAGGAGAACCTGGAAATTGCTCATGACAAGCTTAAGCTGGCTCATGAGCTTCTTCTCAGGGAGCATAAGGAGCTGAAGGCAAAGCATGCCAAATGCATTGATGATACTAACTCTCCAGTTGCATCTGATATCATATCCGTGCCTGCTCCTGCAACTGTTAAGACATGCTTAAATTGTGCTACTCGCATAAATATCCTAACATCCACAGGCGTTGTAACTGATAACTCCAATGAGGCTTCAACCTCTATTGCAACTAACTCTGTAGATGCAGCTGAGCACAACAAGCTCAAGGAGGAGCTTGAAGAAATTAAGAGGCTAATGAGGAAAGGTCTTTTCACTGCCAACATTGGCATGCAAAACTATCAGATGATTAGAGCTGAGATGCTCAAGAAAAACAATGGCCGGAAGGGTCTGGGTTATACTCCTGTCATGAACAAAGATAAACTGCTTACTATCACTAACCCTAATCTTGCAGCTAAATTTGTGAGACAAGCAGGTACAAATGACAGTAACTTTGTTGGTCTCAAGCAGAAAAACAGGAATGTGGTGAACATTCCATCTAACCCATTCTATGTTCTGCAAAAGGACAGAAAAGGCAAGATAGTGGCCAAGTATGTGGGTCGCAAGCATCTGAGAAAATGGTCACCTGCTATCTGGGTACCTAAGGCTATTGTTGCCTGTGTCGCTGGTACCCCACACAGCTGTGGGAATACAAGTGTCACAGGTGGCTTGCACCGTTCACTAACTCTTATGCCTAAGGTTACAGGTGATAGTCAGCCAAAGAGGATTCATGTTATATCATCCATTGCTAAGGTTGTGAACTCTAGAAACAAACTTGCAAATCCTATTACTGCTGTCTCTGCTTATGATAAAGCTACTAAGGGAACCAAACAAGTTTTCGGGTCCCTAAGTCTCATAACTAATCTTGCAGGACACTATCTCCAGTAGAACTGATTGGGTTGTGGACAGTGGATGTACACAACATATGACTGGAGGCAAGGAGGAGTTTGTAGAGATCACCAATGAGAATCTGCCAAGCAAATATGTGATCTACGCAGACAACTCCAAGGGAAAGGTAAATGGCATTGGTAAAGTTGCCATATCGGAACATCACTCCTTATCAAATGTTATGCTTGTGGATCAAATAGGCTATAGTCTAATGTCTATGTCACAGCTGTGTGACACAGGTATAAAAGTCACTTTCTATCCTGATGAGGTTGTAGCCTCTAAACTATCTGATGATTCACAAGTATTCAAAGGATGCAGGTCTAGAAAATTATACATTGTTAATTTCAATGAACAGCCTGCAACAGCTCCATAGTGCCTCATGGCCAAGACCAGTGTCGGCTAGCTGTGGCACAGGCAGCTAGGACATGCAGTGATGAAGCTTCTCAACAAGCTAAGCAAACATGACTATGTCATAGTTGGAGAAGGTGAAGTTTGAAAAGGACAAGCCCTACAGTTCATGTCAAGCCGGCAAACAAGTTGAAGCTGCCCATCGTTCCAAGACCATCATGACCACCACTACTCCTTTTGAGCTCATACACATTGACCTATTTGGTCCTACTACATATGAGAGCTTGGGAGGTAACAAGTATGGTTTTGTCATTGTAGATGATTTTTCTCGCTATACTTGGGTGTTTTTCTGAAGGAAAAGACACAGGTTTACAAGAAATTCAAGCATCTCATAGTCAGAATGCAAAATGAGTGGAAGGTAAATCTGGTCAAGGTTAGGAGTGACAATGGGAGTGAATTCAAGAATTCTAAGGTGGAGGCATTTCTGGACAAGCATGGAATCAAGCATGAATTCTCAAGTCCATATGCTCCACAGCAAAATGGTGTAGTGGAAAGGAAGAACAGAACATTGATAGAGATGGCAAAGGACACTACTCAATGAGTACAAGACTTCACCAAGATTTTGGGCGAAAGCTGTCAACACTGCCTGCCACTCCATCAACAGGCTATATCTACATCCACTACTCAAGAAGACACCATATGAGCTACTCAGCAACTCCAAGCCAACTGTCTCATACTTCAGGGTATTTGGTTGTAAGTGCTACATACTTAGAAAAGGCAAACGCCTCTCTAAGTTTGAAGCTAAATCTGATGTTGGTATTTTCCTTGGTTATTCCACTAACTCTCATGTCTATAGAGTTTTTAACACCTCCAAAAGATTGTTGAAGAATCTATAGATGTGGACTTTGATGAGTCTTATGGCTCCCAAGGAGAGCAAGTTGCTAATGATGTAGGGAGCAAGGATATTCTCAAGAAATCCACTGGTGAGATCAGACCTACTGTCAAGGAGGAATCTGCCTCACAAAGTGATCATGAACCACCTACTCCACCACTGTGTGAAGACACTGGAGAGCAAGACATCGAGTTCGAGTACAACCCAGCCAATGATCAACTAGATGCAGAGGACCTGTCTCAGCCAGCTGTGTCGCAGGAAGAACCAACTGTGTCACAGGCAACACCAACAGCTGTGACACAGGTGGTTGACCCCGAACCCCTTGTGATCAGTAGGCTGCAGAAGGATCACCCTGTTGACCAAATCATTGGTGCCATTAATAGGGGAGTGACTACTCGTTCTCGTATTGCAAATTTCTGTGAACATTACTCTTTTGTCTCTAGTGTTGAACCCAGGACTGTAAATGAAGCTCTCAAGGATACTGATTGGATAAATGCCATGCATGAAGAGCTGAACCAGTTTGAAAGAAATCTAGTCTGGTCCCTGGTGGAAAGACCCCGTGACCACAATGTCACTGGAACCAAGTGGGTCTTCAGGAACAAACAAAACACAAATGGACTGGTGGTGAGGAACAAAGCTAGACCCAGTTACTCAGGGCTTCACTCAAGTGAAAGGTCTGGACTTTGGTGAAACATTTACTCCAGTAGCAAGACTTGAAGCCATCAGGATTCTACTTGCATATGCTGCTCATCATAACATCAAGCTCTACCAAATGGATGTGAAAGTCAGCCTTCCTAAATGGTAAACTTTCTGAACTAGTATATGCTGAGCAGCCACCTGACTTTGAAGATGCTAAGAAACCACATCATGTTACAAATTGCACAAAGCACTGTATGGTCTAAAACAAGCACATAGAGCATGGTATGATACATTGAAAGAATTTCTGATCAAAAATAGATTTAAAATGAGCTTATTAGACAAAACTCTATTCACTAAGAAAAATGAAAATGACTTATTTGTGTGCCAAATATATGTCGATGACATAATATTTGGTAGTACTAACCGTTCAATGAGTGATGAGTTTAGCAAGATGATGACCAAGAGGTTTGAGATGTCTTTGGATGGAGAACTCAAGTACTTCCTAGGACTTCAAATCAAGCAACTTAGGGAAGGGACATTCATCTCACAAGAAAAGTTCACCAAGGACATCATCACCAAGTTTGGCATGAAGGATGCAAAGCCTATTCACACCCCCATGCAAACTAATGGTCATCTGGATTTAAACATTGAAGGTAAATCTGTTGATCAGAAAGAATTTAGATCCATGATAGGTTCTTTGTTATACTTATGTGCATCTAGGCCAGATATTATATTGAGTGTATGCTTGTGTGCTAGATTCCAAGCTAACCCTAAGGACTGTCACAGAGTGGCAGTATGCAGGATTCTGAGATACTTGATTCAAACTTCAGGCTTTGGTTTGTGGTACCCCAAAGGTGTAAATTTTGAGCTAGTTGGCTATTCTGATAGTGACTATGCAGGGTGTAAGGTTGACCAAAAAGCACCTCAAGTACTTGTCAATTTCTAGGGCACTCCTTGGTGTCCTGGTCATCCAAGAAACAAAACTCAGTAGTCATTTCCACTGCAGAAGCTGAGTATATAGCTGCTGGTAGTTGTTGTGCTTAATTATTATGGATGAGGTAGACCTTGAAAGATTTCAACATATCTTTTAATCAAGTACCCCTCTTCTGTGATAATGAAAGTGCAATTAAGTTAGCCAACAACCCAGTACACCACCAAAGATCCAAACACATAGAAGTGAGACACCACTTCCTTAGAGATCATGTGGAGAAAAGAGATATACAGCTATGCCATGTAAGGACTAAAAAATAATTAGCTGATATTTTCACCAAGCCTTTAGATGAGACTAGGTTCTGTGCTCTGAGGAGTGAATTGAATATCATTGATGTCTCAAACTTGCTATAAAAGGTTTGCTTGGTGTCTAGCTCATATGTTCATATCGTTTATGCTGTCTATGTTTTTCATCTGTGTCACCTACCTGTGTTACAGGTATGCCTTGAGTTAAGAGTTTCTGTTGAGCTGTTTATGGACATCTTTTGTGTGCATGTTTTCCAATCCTATCTGGGTTTTCTAAATCAACTCTTGTCAGTTTTAGCTTTGCTTGATTGATTTTTTAGCAAACTGACATTGGGAAGATTTCATAAGGACCCTCTAATAGTGCTCAAGTGCTTTCTCTCTTATCAAATTCTCTCTATCCTGATGTTCCAGATGAAAAACTTATCGTCTGAGTCATCCATCTGTGTCTCAGGTGAATTCTTTTGAATTCCATAGGTCATAGGGACCCTTTTAACTCACCTATGTCACAGGTCATTTAGTCAGCTGTGACACAGCCACTTTAAAACCCTTCGGCCTATATAAAGGAACTCGTGTTTCCCAGAAAACCCTGTTCAACCATCGAAACCCCAAACTTTCGCTGAGCGCCAATTTCTCGAGTTTTCGTCAAAATCGCGGTTTCCGTCCTACCAAAGATTTTCAACTCATCAGAGAAGCTTTCCGAGGCGTTTCAGCATTGTTTCATCCGCGTCTTGTAAAGTTTTCGATCAAAGTAAGCATCAGCCAACCCTTCTTGTGTTTAAACCTAGCCTCATGTCAATGCAATCGCTCAAGAACTTAATCCAGTAGCGCATTGTCCCTAATTAGGGTTGGTTCAGCTTTTGTTTAGCTTTCTGAACTCATCTAGCTCGAAACCTAGGGACAAAATCTTGTTAAACCCAAGTTTTCATGAATCTGCCTTCCGCCTCCATGCGTAGCTGTGTCACCGCTATAATCTCACCTATCACACAGGTATGCCTATTCAACAAGTAGAGATCTTTAGTTTGGCTCTGAGTCCTCACCTGTGTCACCTTGTCCTCACACAGGTGGCCAACACAGCTACTATCTTCTACATTTGGGAGCACCTCTTTCCTTATTCTTCCTCATCTTTCTCGTTTCTACAGATGTCTTCAGTATCAGAAAGAGAGGATAGTAGTCTCAAATGGTCAGATCCCGAAGAGTCAAGTAGAGAAATTGTTATCTCAGACTCTTATCAAGAGAGGGAGAGGCTGGGGCAGAGAGAGGAAGCTCTTCAGAGAAGAAGAGCTCAGCAGAAAGCCTACAGGCAAAGAAAAGCTGCTGAGAAGAAAGCTGTTGCTACAGCATCTAAAACTGGTCAGTCCAGTTCAGTACGGCCAGTTTTATCCAAGAGGACAAGATCCTCATCAGATGCTGATCAGTTATCTTTGAGCAAGACAGCTGCCAAGAAGCCCAAGCGAGCAGTAAGTAAGGTTAAGAAGACCTCAGTGGAAAATGTGGTGTTGCCAAGGGGCACACTCTCAATTCAAGAGCCTGTCTCTGAACCACAAATGTCTGAAGCATACTTAGAGAATGACAAGCTCATTCTAGAGGAGATGGACAAACTCTCTCAACAGATCAATGAAGCAACAGATGAGAAAGTAAAGAAGCAACTTCTTGAGCTGTACTCTGCTAAGAATCTTCAATTATCAGTACAGGCTAGGCCAATCTCTTTTGCTATCCTAGAGCCTACAGATGCAGATAAGGTCCTTTTGAGAGAAATTGCAGATTTGCATTTTTAGATGTAGGCAGCCACCTCAGCGTCTGCCAAAAGTGACTTCAAACAGCAAATCCTTGAGAAGCAAAAAGTATTCTCTTATAGCTCTAAATCAGCCTCAGCATCAAAACCCTTTGAGATTCGCTGTTCTGATGCTAGGGATCATCATCTTCAACAGATGACTGAGCTGTTTGCTAAAATGAAGGACCTCCCCACAGGACCTGCTAGGAGTGCTCTAAGGGAGGAAATCAGACTCAAGCGACAATTGCTGTCTCCTGAACTCAGAATAGAATCTGAAGCCTTGCCCAAATCAAATTTCAGGAAGAGGAGATCTAAAACTGTAGTGATCTCTGATGAGTCTCAAGCTAAGAAACAGTCAGATACAGAGGTCACAATCATCTCTGAAATCTCACAGAGCTCCAAACCATCATTAAAAGATCAGCTGGTTCAACAACAGAAGCTCTAAAGGAGTTAAAGAAGGAGATGTCACCACCTGTGGCACAGGTGGCTGACACAGCCAAAGCAAGCATACACACCTATCAGAGAAAAAGGAAGAAAAGTTCTAGCTCAATCAGTACTGAGACTCTTTCATCTTTGGATGTGCATACACCAATATCTCCTTCATAGTTTCTTGTTTCTGAGACAGAGGAACAAGCTGCAGAAAAGGTCCACATGCCCACAACATCATCACCCAAGGCTAGGATAGATAAACCTTCAGAAGCTGCTCAGACTTCATCTCCACAGCTGTCTCAACCAGCTGTGCCTCAGGCAGCAGATGCCCCAGTGCAAGCTCAGCAACCGCCTTTGCCATCAGTGTCACAGCCAGTTGACACCGAGGTCACTTCACCTGTTGCTCATCTCTCTTAGTCCCCACCTGTGGCACAAGCAAGTGACTCAGCTGAAGAAGAAGAAAGCTCTGAGAGCTTATCAGATGATGGCAGGGGTGTTTCTATGTCCCCTCTAAGAGCAAGGGAGCCTCGATCAGACTCTGACAAAGAGTATGTAGCTGAAGAAACTTCCTCCAGCTCAGAGTCAGAACAAGAGGCAGTAGTAGAGGCTGAACAAGAGGACAATTCTCCAGAAAATTCTGATGATGAGGAGGACTTGGAATCCAAATACAGCTATGTATTCTTCTCTGCTCTAAGAATTGAGCAAGGACAAATGGAGTTCCTACCCAGATCTGCTTGGAAGAAGCTACCCAAGTGTGACCCCAAGAGGTCCAAGAGCAAGATTGCATCTCTCTGCTCCAGTGCTTACATCAAGATGAGATCAACCTGTCCATACTTCTCAGTTGACAAGGAGTATATTGAATCAGCTTGCTCTGACCCCAGGTTTTACAATGATAAACAGAAGGGGTCTATCATGAAATCCTATCAGTTAAAGGATTTGTTGATTGCAAAGCCATTGATTGGGATGCTCTCTCGGACTCTAGGCTGCGTGCTCTTGAGTTCTTGAGCAATCTACAAGCAGCAGGTCTTTCATCTCTGATTCAAGCAGCAGGTCTTGAGTTCCTGAGCAATCTACAACAAAGCTATGATCCAGAAGTGATCAGAGAGTTCTATGCCACGGTGTAGGTAGAACAAGAAAATCAAGACATCATGATCTGGAGGACAAGAGGCCAGCTCCTATCCATTACTGCTCCAGAATTCAACAGCCTGTTTAGAGCACCAGTGGAGCCCAATATGCCAAATCTTTTTAGATTTGAGCCAATTCCAAATGAAGTGAGAAGAAAATTCTATCCAAGAAATTTCTCCTTCCCTGCAAATGCTCCAGCAGATCATGTATACTTCAAGGGCATTACAATCACTGCAAAGCATCTTGTGAAGATCCTCAATGTTACCATTCAACCCAAAGGAGGAAACACAGATGCAGTTTATTCCTCTGTCTGGCAAGTGCTGGTCCACATAGCAAACAATCAACATTTTGATATTGCCAGATTCATTTTTCATGAAATAGATGCAGTACAGAAAGACAAGAAAGCAAAGTTGAGATATGGCTCATATATCATGCACATGATTCTTCAGAGGACAGGTACCTGAGTCAGAGTTTGATATTTCTGTCAAGACATCCAAGACTCAGCTCAGACCTCAAGCTGATGATCATCCAGATGAAGTTGCTGTTCCAGCTCTCTTTAGAGATATTTTAGATACAGTTGTGCCAGTTCCCAGTGACAAAGCTGTTTCAACAGCAATTCAGATGCTACCTCAAGACCATAGCTCTCATCACCAAGTACCCACCAGTGTCACAGCTGATATTCTTGCAGCTAACCCAGCTGAGCTAGTATCTGTGACACAGGTAGCCGATGATGGCTCTCTCTCCTCCTCCCTGATGTCTCAAGCAGCTGCCAGAGCTTACCAGAACAAGGTCATGCCTACTCAATTTGCTATTCTACGCAAAGAGAATCGCCAGCTCCGAGAAGAAGTGACCAGTCTGCACACCAAGGTTGATCAAATGCAGACTTAACTCTCAGAAGTTCTTCAGCTCTTGAGGTCCAAGCTAACCTGAAGATTCTTTACCTTTACCCCTTTCTGGTGTCTTAGTGGCAAAGGGGAGAGATGTGAGGGGAGAGGTGCAGAAGGAGAAGATCTTTAGGGGGAGGTAGCTTATATAAGGGAGAGATCTAGGGGGAGTGGAGAATTTTGCTATGTATCAAGACTTGCTCTCATTCCGATTTCTTATGTCTTGAGCACTCTGTCTCTTCTGATATGATGCAGTTTACTTTATGTTCTGAACTATGCCATTCTGTCATGATCA
The DNA here is from genome assembly GCA_019208055.1 of Stipa capillata. Taxonomy (NCBI): domain Eukaryota; kingdom Viridiplantae; phylum Streptophyta; class Magnoliopsida; order Poales; family Poaceae; genus Stipa; species Stipa capillata. The sequence continues at coordinate 114,160 of JAGXJF010005074.1, read as the reverse complement.
TGTGCTGATATGTGTGGATGATTTGTTTTGCTCTGATCTGATTCATGATATGATTCTTCACACATATTCTACTTCATATATATATGCTTGCTCTGATCATAACACATGTTAAATGAATACTCAGAACATGCTTTAAAAGAAACTCTAAAGCTGCATCATTATCAACTCAGTTTAGTCTATTACTCATGATTCATTTAATGCTCTAAACTGATGAAATGCAAGTTGTGAGAATATAGTACTCATATTTTCTACTCAGATCTGTGCATTTGCATTCCAAAAGCAAATCTTTTATGCACAGCTTCAGGGGGAGTATATTCTAACAACCTGCACATATACTACTCAGTCATATCTTTAATTGATATTGGTGAATGGGTTGCCACTAATCACCAAAAAGGGGGAGATTGAAAGAGCATCTAAGCCCCTAAATGGTTTTGATGGTTAATGGCAACCTAAACAGGAATCTAATGTTTACAATGAGTATAAGCAGGATAAGTAGGTTCCATGAAAAGGATTCATCCAGAAAAGAATGACCGCCCAAAAGTACAAAGGTGGTTTCCAAGACAAGGAGATGGCTGTGCTAGGCAGTTGTGCCACAGCTATGAAGAAGCCGGTGCTGTGCAAGGAGTTGCAAGCAAGGTTATGGTGGCATGATACGTCAAGGGCCGTGACTACAGTTGGTGGAAGCTGAAGTCTAGGTTTGCTAGTTTCTTGAGTCCTTAGGAAACACCTGTTCTATCAGGAGGGATGAAGTAGCAATGATTTTTGGAGGTTCTTTTGCTCAATGCTCTGAGTGTTGGACAGTGGCACTGATGCCTTGAGGTCAGTGGCCCTGTAACAACAGTTTTGCATAAGTGTGAAACTGGGTTGTGCTAGCACACTGCTGTGCTAGCTTCCTAGAACCCTAGAGCCAAAGTTACCTAGTTGGCACAGCTGTATCACAAGTGAACAACTGCTCTATGAATCAGGCACATCTCTGTGCCAGGAGAGAGCTTGTAAATGCTAAGGGAACTGCACTGCAATAGTCTATCTATCAAGTCAGAAGACTGTTGGAGGTTCTCTCCTGAGTAGGCATCAGAGTTAGTGTGTGCACTGAGGGCATGTAATGTGCCAGGACCGGGCTGAGTAGTGAGGCTACGTCAGTTAGGGTTTCACCTGTGTCAGCCTCCGGTGACACAGGTGTTGGTCTGCCTGAGCCGGTTACCATTGTGCGTTGTGATTAGCTGTGTCACCGGTGCCTGTCACCGGTGAGCCACTTAATCCAACGTGGTATGAGTGTAACGGTCAGGTGCCTGTGGACTCTATATATAGGGGACCAGGGGAGGTCTTAGATCTCAACCTTTGCAAACACTACTACAGATTGACTCTTTCCTGAACGTAATTACTGACGGGCATAATTCGGACCGTCAGTGCTAAAAACACCACTGACGGGCGGATTAATATAACCGTCAGTGGAGACTTCAGCTGCACAAAGTTTTGGTGGAAAAAATACCACTGACGGGCCTGGAACTATGCCCGTCAGTGGTGCTGTTCTACCACTGACGGGCTATGAACTCGGCCCATCAGCGGCTTTTTGGCCCGATAAAAACCCACCCCGAGCCCGCAGTCCCTTTTGGTATAAATACCTAACAACCCTAGCCCGCAGTCCCCTCCCTCTCTCTTCTCTCCCACGCCAACCCCAGGCGTGCCCCTCTCTCTTCTCTCCCACGCCAACCCCAGGCGCGCCCCTCTCTCTTCTCTCCCACGCCGGCACCGCTCCCTCTTCCTCACCGGCTCCGCCCCCTCTCTCCCACTCGCCACCGCCGCGCCGGCCTCCCCTCCCCCAAATCCCTCTCTCCCCCTCGCCACCGCCAGTCCCTAGCTCTCTCCCCCTCGCCGGCTCTGCTCCCTCTCCCACTCGCCATCTCCCCACCGGCCTCTCCTCTGGCCTCCCCTCCGGCCTCCCCACCCCCGAGTCCCTCTACAGATCTAGCGGCGCGAGACGGCTCGCGCATCGGCGGCTCGCGCGTCAGCGGCGTGCGGTGCTCGCGCGTCGACAGCTCCGGTGTGGCGCGGGGCCGTGGTGGCGGGGGGTGGTGGGGGGTAGGAGACCGGCGGGCGCGGGGCGGAATGGTGCGGCGGTGATGCGGGCCTGGCGGGCCTGGCGGTGCGGGCCTGGCGGGCCCGTGGTTTTTTTGCTCGTTCTGGGCATCTCCACTGACGGGCTACGCAACCGTCAATGGTAACCCCCCCCCTCCACTGACAGGAAGTTACTGACGGGCGTCCTGCCCGTCAGCAAAGGGGGTAAATCGCCCGTCAGTGGAGGGCTATTCTGAGGTAGTGAAAACCTCTGCAATCCATTTTGACTGTTGCAAACCTCTTTTCTCCTGAACAGAAGCAAACCTTCCTAAGTCTTAGCTCAAGTGAGAGTTAGAGCTTAGAGCAGAGAGCACTGGTTCCTCCAAGAGTTGTTGTTGCTGATTCTTTCTTGGAGTGTCTACTCCTAGACAGGCGTAGGAGTTGCTGTGACCACCCAAGCTTGTGTGGGCTGGTACAGTAGTCTATGAAGGTGATCTGAAGTCTACCTGTTGCAAGGCAAAAAGACTTTCACAAGCAAGAGAAAGAGACCTAAAAACTCAGGTACTCGAAGAACAGGCACGATTCAGTGCTGGCCATCTCTTCAGAGTAGCCTCTCCAACGGAGACGTACCATCTCTGAAAAGAGTGGGAACTTCGGTGAAAAATCACTTGTCCCTCTAAGTACTTTTCATTCTATACTTACTTGCTCATCTAATTTGCATGCTTGTGTGATCTTCTGTTATATATAACCTAGCTGTAATCATCTCTCATTGCCTGTGTTATTCTAACTGTGTCACAGTTGTTTTATTGCTTATCTCATATCTGTGCCAGTTGCCTATTACACAGCTATCTGTCATATACATCTGTTTAGGGCTTTCAGATTACCTGTGTTAGCCACCTATGTGACAGCTGTGTGTTAATTTACATATCAAATGCTACCTGAGTAGTTGACCTGTTACACAGCTAGCTAAACCCTTCAACCTGTTAAGCCTTTAATCTTGATAAATTGAAGTAATTGTTTAAAATTGATTAGCCTCCTATTCACTCCCCCTCTAGTCGGCACCTACGATCCTTTCAACGGTACACCTTAGCAATCGCTAAACCAATCTCCGATGGTTATTGACCTTGTCGTAGGCACGATCAACCTGAACAACAAAGTTTGAGTTCCTGCAAGCAACCAAAAGACTAGCAAGAACTAAGATTGTGATGAGACGGTGGCCCGATCTTTCGGTGAGACGAAGGTAGCTAATGGTTTGGTGGAGTTTGACCTTGATGATCCGACTATACCGTACGCAATAGTATGCCTTAGCAATCGCTAAACCAACCTCCGATGGTTATTGACCTTGTCGTAGGCACGATCAACCTGAACAACGAAGTTCGATTTCCTGCAAGCAACCGAAGAACTAGCAAGAACTATGAGTGCAATCTGAAATTGCGAGTATGAAACTGACACAAGAGGTAGAAGAACAAAGTTTGGAATTCCACTAGATATTTAAACAAGGCGGTAGTCCTACACAAGTTGTAGATGCAATATTATAGCAATAGCTAAATAGCTCAATGAAACCCAAAAACTAAAGAGAGAATCCTAGGGGGTATATAAAGACAAGAGGTGATCTATTACAGAGGTAGTCTCAGATTGTTTTGGCTTTTACGATCGGGTCATAAGGAATTTGGATAAGGGGTTGGACAGATTGGAAAGAGCACGAGATAAGCTTTCCAGAGAGTCTAAGATCACCCAAATCAGAGTCCGTATGCTTGAGATAAAGACGTTTGAAATCAGGGCTGTCTCAGCAATCTGAATCAGAGTTCAGATCTCGTGGGACTCTATCTCTAGCACTTCTTGGACAAAAAGTGACGTGGGAAGACTCCTTGTACAGCACCAATTTATGTGGAGACATCTTCATGGACACATGAACTCCATTCCTTCCTCCTCCTGAGTGCTTGAACTTGAATCCTCGCTTGTTCTTGATGATCTTGATGAACCGTCGTTTGTTCTTTATAGCTTGAGCAGCGGATGTAGTTGAACTAGTGGAAGTAGAGATGGTAGTAGGTTTATCCATGGGGGCCATGTCTGCATCATCCTCCCATCCTTGAAAACAAAGCCATCCTCGGCTTTGCATAACCTGAAAACCATCGAAGAGCAAAGAAAACGTGTATGCAGCATATATGTATCTATCAATCATGGTTAGCTCTTCGGGGTTAGCAAATATATCAAAACCATAATTAAAACAATGATACACCTGGGTAGATTTCAAAAACATGTAGAGTGGCGTATCATTCTTATAAGTCAAATCATTGGTGCAACTTAATTTGAAAATATAAGTGAAGAACTTGTCTTTATGATGAGTAGTAGCAAATGGAATCATGAACTTATTAATACTATCTTGACTATAAGTATTGCAACTAGCTTTGTAAGTATAAGTAAATCATTCATTATAATATTGTTCAAACATGTGCCAACGACAATGATGCGAATGCACATTCAAAGAAATAAAAGGATTATCACTAGCATGCTGAATTTTTGGATGTGGAGGAACACAAAAATGTGTGGCAGCATGTAACATAAGTCGATCATCGTCAGAATGAGTAAGTTTATCAATAATTTCAGCACGGGTGATGCAAAAGTTATGCACTAAAATTTCATAATCTACACTATATTCTCCAATCACATTAATTTGATAGCACGGAGTATAGATGGAATTCCACAAAGATAAACTTACAAGTTCAGAAACTTTCATTAGAGCGTGTGACAATTGCATAGGCATGTCAAGATTAACATAGCACAATAAATTAGAGATTATGGCATCAAGATCTTTTTCAGGTGCTACTAACTTATCACAATCTATCTCAGTATCATTCAATTCACAAGGCTCAACTTTTGGCGATGCTAGATTATCATAACAACTTTTTGAAGCAACTAAAGTAGTACAGTCAATATCACTATTTGGGAGGCCTAAAACAGTAGGGTTATCACCAAGAGGAACATTAGGCACAACCAAATCTGAAATTTCAGAATTCATATTATCGATATCAATGTTTTGTGCACCCAAATCAGTATATAAAACATGAGTTTCACATGGTGCACATATATCAACAGATATTTCATTTATTTGGTTATAGGGCAAGCTCAAATCAGCAAAATAATCCTCAACAATAGGTGGTGTGATCAAAACAGCAGGCGATTCATTTAACTCAACACATGAAGTATTTAATTTATCGGGGCTCACTTCAATCTCATGTGGAGCGATGGAAGTGGTACATTTACCTTGCAAGCTCGACTCAGATGATGTAGGTACTATTAGGGGTGATGAGTCACAAGAGCGAGACGATGTGACTCTCACATCAGTAGGTACGGCAACAAACGTTGGTGGAGCACTAGAAGGCTCAATTGAAGCAACTCGTGATGTAGGGACTTGTACCGGGCGTTTTCTTGCCTCATGTATCCATCTCTTTATTTCCTGTTTAGCTTTGCAAGCAAGACGAAACAAACGATTGATAGAATAATATTCTTTATGCACATGTTTATACTGAATATCACGGTTCAAGCCTCTCACAAATCTATTCATTGTAGCTTCTTCACATTCTTCTATATCACAGCGGAACAAAGTACTTTGTAAAACATTATAGTATTCTTCGACGGTATCACTACCTTGCAATTTCCGTAGCATGTTACGTGTATAATATAAAGGTACAAATCTATATCTCATAGCAAGTTTTAAATCATCCCAAGTAGAAGGTATATAATCAGGGTATAATCGACAATATCCATCCCACCAAATAGAAGTAAAATCAGTGAATGTACTAACAGCAGCCCGTACTTGCTTATGCTTAGGAAAGACATGGCTAGAAAATATTTCATTGAGTTCTAATTCCCAATCATGATAGAAATCAGGCCTATTACAACCCTTAAATATTGGCATGGAGACAACATGATCATGTATCTTTTCATGTTGTCGTACCTTTCATGGAAGTAGTCGTACTTGCCGTGGTAGTGATGAAGAAACGTGCGCCTCAGGGTATGGCACATCTCCCACTATAGATCTAGCCCAAGACACTACTATAGAAAGCCTCATCCTGGACACTTCATCTCAGACGGTTCATCAAAACCTGTCTCTAATCACATACATTACAGACAGGTTTTGTCAAAATTTACATCACAGACGGGTTTTTTCGGTCAACCGTCTGTGATAAGAAGGCCATCGCAGACGGGTTTTTATTATTCAACCGTCTGTGATAATGGGTCTGATATCACAGACCGGCTCTTTTTGCCAACCCGTCCGTGAAGCAACATGGCCCATTCGGCCCAAAAATCTGGTATATAAACTCACCCCACAAACCCTAGTTGCCCGAAATTTTCTAAGTCCTTCCCCACCCCGCAGCCGAGCCCATCCCGGCCTTCTCTTCTCACACCCCTCCCCCTTGCCTCCCACACCGCGAGGGCTTGACTGGCGGCGGCATCGAGCCCAGGGCGGCCAGATCCAGTGGCGGCCCGGCAGCCTCGAGCCCGGGGCAGGCGGATCCAGCGGTGGCGCGGTGGCTCGAGCCCGGGGCAGGCGGATCCAGCGGTGGCGCGGTGGCCTCGAGCCTGGAGCGGCTGGATCCAGCGGCGGCATGACTGCCTCGAGCCCGGAGCGACCAGACCCGGCGGTGGCGTAACAGCCTCAAGCCCGAGGCGGCCGGACCCGGCGGCGACGCAGCGGTCTTGAGCCCGGGACGGCCAGATCCGGCGGTGGCACGGCCCTCGAGCCAAGAACGGCCTGATCCAGAGGCGGCGTGGCCCATGGCGGGCGGATCCGGTGGCGCTCTGCTACCAGTGGCCGGCAGTGCAGGATGACGATCGACGGCGTTAATGTAGCCGCCGTTTGGGGGTTGTTTTTTATTTTTGTAATACGGACATCGCAGACGGGTGAATGCTACCGTCTTGGATAAAAATAGTTCATCACAGACCACTAATCATAGACGGGTGAGAAAACCGTCTCGGATGACGGTTTTCACCCGTCTGTGATGTGCATATCTGTAGTAGTGAGAATTGATTACTCCAAAACCTATCATTGTCAGTAGAAGACAAGAAAACAAATCACAAGTACATGTTCCTACCAACTACTAGAATGTGGGGTGTGGGGTGAAAGGAATCTCAATAATTCTGTAGCAAATACCAAGCTCTTACCAGTTCTTACCATGCTGAAGTGGTTGTCGGCCTTTGGCGGTATCAAAGATGATCAAAAGATTAGTATAACGATTACCAAGGTGACCGAACAAAGTACAGTATAGGAAGGTGGAGCTTGGTTGGCTTCAATATGGTAGCAAGGAGTAGCAAAAATCAATTCAACAAATGCAAGTTGAATAAGTGCTCAAAGTACTAGTCGATGTTGCTGATCCTAGCCAAGACCGGGTACTAGACAATCAATGTCCAAAAGATATAAGTGAAACTCAAAAAGGTAGTAGTGGAAGTACCCCAAAGATAAGGTACTAAAGCTGCAAAAGATGAGTGGCAAAAGATCTCTGAGACTTTTTTATTCTTTTTCCTTTTTTCTTTTTTTCTTTTTTAAATCTCAAAAACCCACTCACTAGAACCAATCAGAACAGCAGTCACAAAAATGGTAGCAGAAATCAGCACAACACTTGCCACGGTAGAGGAGAAGCAAGTCAAAGAGCCATACTTACTCACGGAACTTAAATCAGAACCTCCGTGAAATAGAATTTGGAGATTCGGAGAGTTACCTCTGGAAACATGCAGTTGTCCTTAGAGCCTCCGGGATAGAATTCAGAGGTACCGATATTAGTTGTTGGAAACAGGCAGATGACCTCGGAGCCTCCAGGATTGAAGTCGGAGGTTCCGAGATTAGCTTCTGGGAACGTGCAGTCGTCCTCGGAGTCTCTGAAGTTGAACTCAGAGAGACTGAGCTTAGCCTCTGGAAAGTGCGAACGTTCTCGGAGCCTCCGGGATTAAACTTGGAAGATCCAAATTCACCCATGTTCCCGCACGAGATGGAAGTCGGAGGGAAAGTCAAATCCTCTGGAAATGTCGGAGCTTCCGGAAAAGTCGGAGCCTCGAGGAAAGAGCTATCCTCTACCGCGGCAGCACAATCTGCTATTTTTCTGGCCGTGGCAGGACTTTGGTAGCTTCTACTGGGAGTTTGGATGCCCGAAAAGAACTGAAGCCTTTGGGGTAGAATCAGCACATATATCTCCCTTGATTTTTGGAGTCCGAAACTACTAGGAGTTGTGTTTGCCCTGGACTCTATTCGTAACAGATATGGAATTGATCTCTACTTTTTCCCTGAACCAATCGAACAATCCCAAAGAGATGGTGGTGGTGGCAATGGCAGCAAGATGCAAGACACGATTAACTAGACACCAGATCTAACTATGACCAGCAACGTGACACGACAATGCAACAAAAATTCAACAATGCAAAAATACTGAAAGAAAGATGCAATGGCTCGAAGCGGTTTGGACAGTGGGGAAACCAATCTATTATTTTTTTGTAGGCTTTTTCTGGACAATAGGTAAAAACATATCTAACTACGAAAACGGTAAATTTCTCACCGAGAACTTGAGCTCTGATACTACTTGATGAGATGGTGGCCCGATCTTTCAGTGAGACGAAGGTAGCTAACGGTTTGGTGGAGTTTGACCTTGACGATCCGACTATACCGTACGCGACGGTACACCTTAGCAATCGCTAAACCAACCTCCGATGGTTACTGACCTTGCCGTAGGCATGATCAACCTGAACAACAAAGTTCGAGTTCCTGCAAGCAACCGAAGAACCAGCAAGAAGTATGAGTGCAATCTGAAATTGCGAGTATGAAATTGACACAAGAGCTAGAAGAACAAAGTTTGGGATTGCACTTGAGATTTAAACAAGGCGGTAGTCCTACATGACTTGTAGATGCAATATTGTAGCAGTAGCTAAACAACTCAATGAAACACAAAAACTAAAGAGAGAATCCTAGGGGGTATATAAAGACAAGACGTGATCTGTTACAGAGGTAGTCTCGGATTGTTTTGGCTGTTACGATTGGCTCGTAAGGAATTTGGATATGGGGTTGCATAGGTTGGAAAGAGCACGAGATAAGCTTTCCAGGGAGTCCAAGATCACCCAAATTGAAGTCCGTATACTCAAGATGAAGACGTTTGCAGTTAGGGCTGTCTCGGTAATCCGAATCAGAGTCCAGATCTTGTGGGACTCTATCTCTAGCACTTCTTGGACCAAAAGTGACATGGGAAGACTTCTTGTACAGTACCAATTCATGTGGGGACATCTTTATGGACACATGAACTCCATTCCTTCCTCCTCCCGAGAGCTTGAACTTGAATCCTCGTTTGTTCTTGATGATCTTGATGAACCGTCGTTTGTTCTTTATAGCTCAAGCAGCAGATGTAGTTGAAGTAGTGAAAATAGAGGTGGCAGTGGGTATATCCATGGGGGCCATGTCCTTATCAGATTGCAATATGAAATTACGAGTATTAGTGGTATAAATATCCACTAAACAGATTTCCTCCACTAGATTGTCTTGAAAATTCTATATAAAGTAAAACGAGTATTCGGTATGAATTTGATTTATTAGAATATATACATCACAAATATATTAAACATTATGTCTGAAGTACATAATACAATAAAACAAAGGACAATATAGTACATCTGGTAGTACAATATAGACTAATGAAATGTTAGGAATAATAAGGAGACTATCTGAGGTCTCCAAATAAACTTGGGAATTGAATTCCACAAGCATGTCATCGACATACATGGGGTTATCCTCCTTTTGCTGGACATGATCTTGGTTCACCTTCGGAGAATGATTCTGAGAACAGCCTGACCAAGGCATCATCTGTTTTTGCACTGAAGTGAGCTTCAAATTTGTCCCCTTAAACTTGTTTGCCTTTTCCAATGATTGGAGGTACAATTCAGCCCAATGCTTAGGAGTTCGGCATTGTTTGGTACGATGATTCGTACACCCACACCTTTGACAAACTTGAGAATTGTCTTTAGGATTAGTTTTCTGAAAATGACCTTTGCCTTTGTCAGATTTGTTGTTTTTCTGCTTGTCATTTTGCTTCCACTTTCCTTTGAATTTCTTGTGGTTCCTTTTATAACCATGAGATTTCAGGTAGTGGCATAGCGCCCATTGGGCGACTTTGATAATTCTCATACATCGTGTTTTTATGTCTGAAGTAGTGTATAGATCAACTCAGAATATTTTGTATACTTCTGTTGATGGTATTGTTGTTGCACTATCCTAACAAAAGGATGGAAAGTGCATAAGGTCTTATCAATCAGATCTCCGTCTGAAACTACATTGTCGCAAGCTCTCAACTTAGAGATGATCTTATGAATAGCAGAACTGTAAGCCGCCATGGACTCGAAGTCCTAAAAAAATGTTTGACCATTCTTGTGCTTTGGACAGCGCTCCTTGAGGGTTAGAGCCAGTGGGTCTTTCTCCATTAAATACTCAGTCTTGAGGTTTGAATGGAGGTGATGCCGTATAATGCAAAGCTGCATATTTGGCCATTTCCTGGACGTCTAGGGCATCTTCTTGAGGTGGAGTAATGGCAATGCCAAGGCCACGACCTTATAAATAGATTTTGAGGTCCATTGCCAATGTCAAGTAATTGCTCCCATCTAGGGCAAGTTCAGTAAATCTCTTTTTGGAAATCTTGGCCATGTCTTACAAGAAATGATCATGCTATTTATTAATTTAATATGAGATTACATTTAATAAAATTGAGAATCTTGAATTTGCGCAAATTTTTTAATTCAAGATGATTCTCGAAGACTATAGGTGTAGACCTTCAATACAGAACAGGCAACAAATCGCTGCTAATATTTTGGACTCCATTCCTGAGGGAATGGGTGACACTACAATCACAATCAAAAAATATATACTATTTCTGATTTAATTTTTGTTAGGTACGGTGAAGGTAATCACCACAATATGGTGTAGACCTCGCAATAGTAAGTGAATAAATTATTGTTATGAACATGGACTCCATTTTGTCGAACGGGCGATACTATAATCGTAGCAAATATCATATACTCCACTACCTTGTGCTTTGTCAAAAAATATAGAAGGTAGTCACCAAAATATGAGTATTTTTGCATAATTTTCTACAAACTACTGAAGCAAATATGAAGCCTAAAAAATTTAGTATGAGCAGAAAATGTGATATTTGCAATCATAGAATTAAAGAAAGTAATTGCAAATAAAAAATGAAAATGCATAATAAATTTTTTATTTTATTGTAATATTACTAAGGTAATACATAAAATACAGATTACATATTGATATATGCAATATTTTAAAAACCAGATGGCTTAAAAGATATTTTATGGCTCTTTTATTCAACTAAGACAGACAATGATGCAAATATTGAGAAGCCTGAGGACTTCATTGCAAAAAAATGGCCCTCCAAGTTTTTTTCCATATCGGCTTTTCAACCGGCCCATTGAGTGGGCGGCCGCTAGCTTATTAGGCTTGCTGCCTGGGCACAGGTCTTGGTTGGCTCGTTGGTCACGAGGCCTAACCAGCTGGCCCACTCGACCCACACGTGACTTATATAGGGCTTGCGGTTAGGGTTTCCCCTAAGCCGCCGCCATCGAGCTGGTTACGAGTGGCCGGGCGCCGCCGAGGGGGAAGGCCGCCGGGAGGAGGGGTCGATGGAGGGTGGCCATTGCCGGGAGCGATGCTGCCAGTCGCCGCTGGAGGGGAGCCGCCAGGAGGAGCGTCGAAGGGCACCGTGCCATGGCTGGTTGACCCACCGCCGCAGGCGGGTGGCCTCGCCGGGGTGCGGTTGCGCCGCCGGGATGTGCTGCCGCTGGCGCTATGGGGTGAAGAGTACCAGGAGGCCGGGCGCGCGCGTCCCGCAGCGAGGGCGAGCGCGGCAAGGGCCTCGACTGCATCGTTGGCAAGGGTGGGCCTAGCACTGTTGCCGCCTTGTGGAGGACCCGCGCCGCCGCCACCAGAGGACACTAAGCGGCCGGAGAGCGCCACGCTGCCGTGGCTTGCGCCAGGGCCGTTGCTGCCGCCATGAGGGCAAGCCCACACGCACTCCATGCCAAGAATAGCGCCAACGTGGAGGAGGATGCCGCCACCGGCGTGGACGCGAAGGGTACGCCAGCCACTGATGCCGTAGATGCTGCCAGGGTGTGCTGGCTGTTGGAGGACACGGGTGCCAGCGCCGCCTGTGCCGTGTCGAGGAGGCGGCAAGGTGCGGCAATCCTGGCTGTCATCGTCGGAGGATGGAGTGCGCGGCAGTGAAGGCATGGCGATGAAGACATGAGGAGGCGACGGAGGAAGGAGACAAGTAATTGAGACATTCGATTGTCCCCAACATAGCGAGGATTTGTTGAACAATTGCTTGTGCCATCGTTTCTCACCTTCTGCGTGGATGGTGGCCGGAAAATAGCTCAGCGTTGTTAGAGCTCGTGCTGATGTGTTGTGAGTAATAGCAAGATGCCCGTGCGTTGCAACGGAATCTCAAATAGTAGAACAACATCTTATGTTCTGACTAAAACCATAAATTTATAATAAAATATATTATTTTACCTTACAACGATCTAATAGTAGAGTGCTCGTACAACACACATATACACATATAAAAAAATTTACGCACATGTATGAGAGAAGGAACAACACCAACAAGACAGCTAACTCAGAACGTAAAGATTGGATCCTATTGTTTAGTAAGATAATAAATTTCAGCAGAGTAAAAAATTAACTCAGAACATAAAAATTGGAATATGTTTAGCGGAGTATGTTGAGAGTTACGTAAAGATTGGAGTCTGTTTAACAGAGTTTGTTGAGAGTTGGAGAGTTGGAGAGAGGAGGGTGTAATTAATTTGTTACAGCTGTTGAGAATAAAAAGGGATGGATTGGATACAAGATATGTTTGTTAGTTTGTTGTGTGATCGGATAGATAGATGAGTGTTAGTTTGTTGTTATTATTATTAGTAAAGGGGTAAAAAGGATAATCAAAAGTGTGACACCACCATCAATCAAACTCAAATATTATAAGGTGGTATAGATTATTGTACAAACGATAGAATGAAAATCCTTGTATTGATGCTCTGTTGATTACAAGCTTATATACATCAGGGAAAACTCTACACATCGGAATTCTATCAGCATACCATCCAACCGTTTATTCTCAAACTAATCATCCGACCATTTGATTCTTTCTGTATAAATCCCCCAATCAAACTAGGGTTTTATTTTTTCCCATCACGATGCCCCTGCCGTCCTCCACGCTGCGCACATGACCGGCGTCGCACCGTCATCCCCTCCGCATGCACCGTCCACGCAACCGGCATCACGCCCGTCGTTCTCCGCGCCGTCCACGCAATCAGCGCCGTGTCACCACCGTCCTCCACGCTGACCACACGAACGGCCTCCGGGAGCATCAGTCCTCCTCTCCACTCATCAGCGAGCACACCTACCTCGACGTCCTCTTCCCTACTGTTCCCGTCAGAGCCCCTCGCGCTCCGCCTCGCATCGGCAGTCTCCACGCATGGCAAAACATAACAACTGCCACGATGTAATCATGTCACGGCGATAGCTGCAGCATGAAGGTACTTCTTTTGTACCTTGCAAGCCTCAAGTTATCACGAACTCTTGTGTCACTGATAGGAGGGTTTTGTTACAGTATCTAGACTAACGTAAAAATTTCACAATAACACTGCAATTTCCATAGAAATCTCGACCGGGGGTAGGGGTCACAGTAGTAAAACAAGGGAGTGAAGAAAATATACCAAAAAAAGACCTCGCTAATAAGGGGAAACGCAAAGGTCATGCATCCATCAACGCAAGGCAATTACACCAATATGCACAAACAACTACTTTACATCCAAATAATTTCAAAAAAATTTAAGACTAAACACAAACACATATTTCGTTGGAAGTAACAGCACAGATTTAACAATGTTGTAAAATTACAACATTTAATACAAAGAACATGGATACCAAACCATCAATAATCAGTGTCATGTCTTGGAAGTTGATTACTGCTGCTATAACAAATTCTCAGTCTAAAGAGCACATTACAAGTAAACCAAAAATGGACTAAGGGACTCATTTACTAAATACTGGGCAAAGGCTAGTTAGCTTGATATCATCATTTGGTCGCCTGACTGAAGGGCCTGGTTTGCATAGTACCTTACATCTACATCTGGGTCCTCACTGAGCTCAAGAAGGCATGGCTTCACCGTCTTCTCCACAACCTGTAAAATAAGCATTTGGTCAAATAAGCGGACTAGTTCCTCAGTTCCATTCCAAAGATCACCCGAGTTGGAAAATACCATTAATGTATCATTGCCATGTGGCTCTAGACCGCAATGGTATTTTACAGCACCTTTGAGATGGTACTTTGCTAATTTTTCTCTAAGCAAACAAAGGACTAACACTCTGGAAAATAGGATCACAGCACACAAAGAAAAGAGGTTGGGCTACCACAACTTACAGATTGATCAAGGATGGGTATGAGCGATTGCAGAACTTTGGCAACATTGAACTTAATGTTTGGCACCCTGGCAATTTAAAATTATATAAGTTAGACGCTGAATAGATGGCCGCCCTCTTGCGTATTTGACATTCTGGACTCACCTGTCCTTTGAGGAAGTAATGACAACAGGGAGCAACTGTAGGCATGTGATGTCAGCACCCATGACGGGGGCCAGCAAAGAAATAGCTTGTAAAATAGTCATCCGATACAGATAGTGTGGGTTGTTTATCTTCTCCAAGACCTATGAAAAAAAACACATAGCAGTTATAACTAGAAGTTTTAGTTAATTACCATGTGCATTAATGTATTGTATAAATTATTTGGGGAAGGAAATAGTGAAACCAACAAGGAGTCTTGAAATTTTGTACCATCATGAATTCAAGATCATGGAACAATATATGCACTATATAATTATCACTAAAATTAATGCAGAACATGAGATGCACAGGTGGTAAACTAGCACATATAAATTAATTTCTATGGTGTGCTAAATTTGATATAAAACCTATCAATCGCAGTTTCACAATCTCTCAGGTAACAGTAGAAGAATAGGAGCACAAACCATATGCGTAAAACCACAAACCCACAACCCTCGGTAAAAGTCAACTAAAAATGCCCCCAAAAAAAGTTTGGCTAAGGGATGATGAGACATAGTGGTAAATTTCAAACTTTTACAAGTAGAGTGGATGATAAGGTATCAGGACAAATAGTTGCTTATTATTTTTCATTATTCTGGACATTTTCTCCTTGATCTTTTTTAGATTGACCTGATATCTTGCCACCAGATAAATCAACCCCCTTATTGGAACTTTTTTCTAGACTTCTACACAGAATGCACGAAAGAGACAGGGGCAAAGGAGGTGCTCATTATTCTTGTTAACCATCACATATAAAATGACTCAGCCACAATTTTGTCTTATCAATTTCGCCAACTAATGATGTCTAACTATAATTCTAGTAAGATAACGCAGTTGATGCAGTAGCAAAGGGGGTTTATGTTCATGAGGTTCCATGTTCATGTTCCCACCACTCTAATTTTGGTTTTCGAAATTTTTCCCCATATTTGAGTTTGAACTGGTTTTCAAACAAATCCATAAAAATATCCTAATATCTGCGAAATTAGTGAATATCGGTACCAACGGAATTTACATTAAAACGAAATTGTTAACCCAGTTGGCGCCCATCTAAAATAGTTACCTACAAGGAATAAGCTAAAAGAACTAAGGATACCAGCAATTACGAGGAATTATATGCTGCATCATGTGAATCTTTGGGAGTCATAAGATTAACCTGAGGAATTATATGCTGCATTGCCCACTCAGGGCCAAATTCTTCTGCCAAACGCTTCAAGTTGTTGGCAGCTGCATCTCTGATTGAGAAAACCTGAAACCCAAACGTGTACCATAGATTTACAGAGAATAATTATCTCAAGCTTTAACTCTACCCAAAATGTCCAACTTATTAATTTGCTAGCTAATCAATAGGAAAAAAAAACATAGTGTAGATGTTTGTATTGAATCACCGTAACCTTACTAGGTTGAAGAAAACAGGAACTCATGTGCACGAGTAACATAAATTTCTCAATACCTTATCTTCCAACCACTGCATGCAAAGTGCCCCCAACTTGTCATCGAAAAATCCAACACCTAGTTGACTTGCCAACAAAGGTATGTACTCAATTATGGCAAGCCGAACTCTCCAGTGCCTATCCTCCGCGAGTTCTACAATGGCTGGTAGAAGTGATTGCGATAGCAAGTCGATTCCGATAACCTGAAAGTGTCCAAGCAGCATTGAATTTGAAATGAATGAGCAGGCAGACGAAACATAGGGAACCAAAGCTTGCTGTGGTCTAATTCAACCATGTAGAAACTAGCCAGTTTTGGAATCAAAATCATTTGCTACCTACAACAAACAAAGCATGATGTGGACCCAAGACACTATCCAACTCTTTTACCAGCTTACAACATTACTATACAATACAGGTAAACCTCAATTATGCACCGTGTTTCTGTTAGCCAGACGTAAGACTAATTAGACCAATGCTGATCAAGAGCAAGAGAAGGAAAAAGCAGCAGATCAAGGGAGGAGACAATGCAAACCATGTCCTTTTTCTTTGAAACTCCTTGATTTGTTTCTTTGAATGAACATAGTATTGACTTCACTCTGAAAGATGATTGTGTGTTCGAGGATCAGTCTGTTTTCTATTGAATTCAGAAAGTGATAGACCTGTATGATTTGAAGAATGCATTATTTCCTTGGGTATTCCCCCCGTACTATTATTTGAAATTGGAGCTTTTCGATTCCACTTTAGAGATTGAGGGTTTAAGATCATACTGATTTTTTTTCTTTTTCATGGCTGGTTGGGCAAGAAAAGGATTTTAGTCATACACCTGCTCCATGCATTCAGAAACATTTTTGGGTGTATGGAAAACCAGCACACTGACTCGGTTTGCAAGGTTCCAATGGGAAGAAGTGAATATAAAAAAGATACTGAATAAAATTATATACCTAAGCACCTTCCTACAGAACTGGCCTTATACTTATATGGACTTCTATGTATATCCACTACCAATATTGGTGTGACGTAGTGTTCCGAACAAAAATAGAACTCATGTTTCCCAGAAATGAACCCAGCTCCTTGTAACAGTTGTGTACTATTGCGGAAAGCAATATCAGAGGAGGCAGCAGCATGCTAACTCGGACTCAGCACAGCAGGGAGGAGCTGACACCTGAGAGTTGGAAGTCAGAATGAACTAGGAGCCCGAGTCAGAAGGAGTTGGCTAGCAGATTAGATAGGCTAGCAGTGAAGTCGGTTTAGGAGATGAGTTTGTATTATGAAAGGTGTAAGGAGCATACAACCCCCTGCAGGCTGCAGCCATGTCGTCTAGCTTTCTTCAGCACGGTAGTTAATCCATTGTGAATCTGGGTTCACATCAGTAAAACAGAATTTAGACATGAGCGCCATCCAGAGGTGAGGATATAAAACCTGTAATCACCAGAGATCATTATCCAAAGAGTCAGACTGATAGCCATACAAGCCCAGTCACTCATCTGAATTTTAGTATGGCAAACACTAGGCGGCGTCGGCTGGTTACCACTTCACATCCTACGAATGTGGTTTAAATTTGCAACTTATCCAAGTTTCGCTGGTTCATGCCAGTAACTAGCCTAATACAATATAGAGCAGAGATCATTGCACAAATCAGACCAGTGGTGATAATATTAACTATTATCAAGACAAGTCCAATGAAATCCTCAACGACAAACTAAATGACACCCACAAGCTACTGCTTAGGGATGAAGCAGGAAAGTACATATGTAGCTTGGAGTGCTAGCATTGCACTGACCTGATTAACTTGATCAAGTTTGCTTATTATGTTGAGTCGGACATCAGGGAACTCATCTTTAAGCAAAGAAAGAAAAATGGGAAGAAGTTGCTCAATTGTGGCGTCCTACAAAAGGTCAATACTGGAATTGGTCAGCATTACCTGAACACAAATTCATCAACACTCAAAACTGTATATACACACATCAACAAATAATTTGCAGTACAATCAGAAATATATGAATGAAAATGGAAGGTTTTACATCTTAAATTAGCATCATTATGAGAAATGAACTGCTGGTAGATTCTGAAAATTATCTGGAATTAACTAGCACAGCTTGGTTGATGATAGTACAACAATGCAGTGCAAGGCAAACCAATTACCATAAACATAAATTTCTGCAAAAGGCATGTCTTGCTTGGTGATTTGTGGTATAGTCAGCTAATGTACAGAATCAAATGTATAGGTGCATCTCGGACTATGGTAGGAACACAAATTGTGATATAGCAATAAGAGTAAATATCCATCTACTTTTTTTCACAAAACCATATATGTTTCAACATTTAATGCAAATTTTATTGACAGATACTAAATTTCAGCTCTCCAACAAAGAAATACAATATATTCACTGATATAGCTCTAACCTTTCCAAGTACAGGAGCCATTCCCATAATAACTGAAGCCAAAGCTGAACGAACATGCTGAGATGAATCTGAAGATAATTCCTGCAGGTATGATTAGCACAAGTTAGTACTCGGAGAATTAACAGTACAAAAATCAATGAACGTTTTGTGCAAAACATGAGTCCTTGACCATACCTTGACACATGGAAGAATATGTTGAATTGCATGTTGTGGGCTTAATATCCTGCAGAATTTCGTGACTTTTCCAGCAGCTGCTATCCGCACTTCAGCCTCATTATCACGAAGAAGGCGAACATACGCAGGCACAAGATCAGCCCTAATACAAAGATAATAAAAAACAATGATCTCGCTGGTAAGAAGACCAGTGTGGATGATTAGTGTTTTCAAATAAAGAACTTTAATCAGTTTGTGTCAACACCACTACTTCTGTAAGCAAAACATTAAAACTGTAGCTTGGCCTGATTTTACAATAGTGCCTGTAATACCTTGTAGGTTCAGGACCAACAGCCTCAGAGAGTTCATACAGCTGGTTAGCCACCATATAACGCACACGCCAAGATTTATCCTGTTAAAGGAGTTAGAAAAGCATAAGCAACAGAACCTAAAGTACACCGAGGCACAATCATCATATCAAATTAGAAACTAAAACATAGTCTTCAGAATAATATTGTACCTCCAGCAATTGTCAAAATAAATACTCCCTACATTTTTGTTTACTTGTTACTTTTGACCACTCTATGTGTTCACAATTGCTTATTATTTCATGCTTTATGGTGTATTATTTCCATTTGCCCTTTGTCTCACTTAGGTGCCAACCTTATGGTCAATTAAGAGGAAATCTATAGAACATTCCTGTCTATGTATACTAATCGTCGTGTACCAAAGAGCATTCTTGTCATATTGTGTAAAATAAATGATTGCCTTCGTATGTGTGCTATGGTCAAAAGTGACAAGTAAATGAAAATAGAGGGAGTATCAATAACATAGCAGAGCAAGGTTGCCTGGATCACAATCCTAGGTATGATTAGATGGTAAGATCACTTTTAAGTATAACAAATTTACATACTATACAAAACCAACGTACCTGAGAAAAATTGACAATAACTGGAAGAATATGTGCTACACAATCTTGGGGTTCCAACAACTTCCCTAGTGCAGCACAACCCTCAACTGCCAATAGGCGCACTGAATCTTGGTCTGAATACACAAACCAGAGACGGTCTTTTATTAGAAAACATAACAAGATGGCTATGATATCAACTTGTTCCATATAACAGAAGTCTTTCTGGGTGGATTTCATTCAAAAAATTTAAGAGTTAGCTTCCAATCAATAGAGGAAGATAAATAAACAGAATGTCATGCTTATTGCAACAAAAAATAAAAGGTGTTCTGCTACATCTGCTCAAATATTACAAATGACATGGAATATTGAAAACAGAAACAGTATGTGCTAACGGAATATTATGTTTTAGACAAGTGGTGTATTAAAGTTTGTATATTGGTTTGGTAGAGATTATGTTGAGCAATCATATCTGATTTTCAAAAACTAATATTACAAAAATTGGTGAACAGTGCCTTAGCAACATGTTAGGAAAAAAGAGAAGCTAACTAAGAAGTCACATGCATCAAACCAATGCACATATTCCAATATCAAAGCAGAACATTAAATTAGTTAAAATGTCTGTATGAAGTACCATCTCGTGTTAAATCATCAAACGTTGACATGATTTCTGTCTTCAAATGGCTCTGTTCAACTGTTGCAGCAAACTTCCCAAGATTTGATGCAGCAGCTCTTCTTACCATAGGCATGTCATCTTGACATAACTGGCCATAAATAGTCCTCAATTCTTCCTTTAACGGTTCAGTTGCGCTAGGATAGGCAATGTGAAAAAGGCCACATGATGATACTCGGGCTGTAAACCACTCACCAACAGCCAACCTCTGAAATGAGCAATGTCTAGTTCAATGAGCATACAAAAGGAAATCCATAATAATCTAGAACATAAACTTCCCAAATGTGAGAATAAGCCTACTATGTGTATTATTATAGTTATTCCAAGGAGAAGAATAATCTGTAACACTACTCTGCATGATCTGCAAATGAACTCCCACACACACAACCCAAATCATATGCTGATGGCTATCAAAACTTCTTATAGTGTTAACTGCAGACATTTAAAAATAAATAATCATCAATCTGGCACATGTATAAAACAAGTTCACTAGTAATCAAATTTAATTAGTTCAACTAGAAATGAAATAGGTTAAATACTCTTGTGAATTATACTCCCAATACTATGAAGCAATGGTTTTGATTATTATTGAAAATGAGATGGCAAGACAAGAAAACCAAGAAAACAGAAGGACATGGTTTTATGACACATATTGGGCGAATAACTAGTTTGCTAACGATCAAACAAACTTGTTCAGGCTACAAATATCTTATGAAGCATACTCCAATACAGATTTTTAGAAGGCTTTTGTCAAGTTAGAATATGAACTTATGAGGCATGTTCAATAAGCATCTGTACAAATTAAGCATGGCAAAAGATTTTAGAGTTATTGAATTTCGTACAGTAACAAGAAAAAAAGTACATATATGTGTATCTATCAAGAAAAATGGTTATATAACTGCAGCAAAAACCCATGTGACCCAAATGATCATGTCGAAGAGCCACATATTACAAGAATACAGTATAAGTGTACTCCTCATACCTTTACAACAGGGATGAACCAGTCTACAATATCACTTTCCTTCATCTGTGCTCCAATTCGACACAGTGATTCAACTGCCTTATCTCTAACACAGGTTTCCTCCACAGTACACAATGTTTCCAATGGTGGAAGCAAAACATGTGCATATTCTACGCCTCCAACATATGGAATAAATACACCTAACTCTTCGGCCATTGCAAGAAGAACTTCATCTTCGTCATCATTATTTTCACTAAGGAATGGAATTAGTTCTTTCCTTGTTCTTTCTTCCCCAAGTGCCCGAGCAATTGTAGAAAGTCTTCTGATGGAGTTTAGACGCAACTGAATATCTTCATTTTTCAATTCGTCAATCAGTACAGCAATTGGGTAAAGAGGCTCATCGATCATAGCCATTAGGTTTTGCCAGAATTCCTATAGCTGCAGAAAAAATAGAAACATAAATACAATGTAGCATTTAAAACTGATGAGTGAACTTATAAAACCACGCAAAGAAGAAAATAATTCTTCTAGCCACATTATTCAATGTGAAAGGAAAGCTCGGATGAAATCACATTATTTGTTAACTAGACTGGAACCTGTCATAAAGAAGACAGAGAAAACAGAGGACTACAATACATCAAGGCTCGTTTGCAGGAGGGGCTTTCACTTTCGGTGAACAATATAACTAATTAATCAGTAGACAATAGTGCATCAGACCAGAACATGAGCCTCACGAAGTAAACCAGCGTAAAACTTCCAGAACTAATTTCAAGAGATCAGGCATTAAACTTCCAGCTTTCCACCAATTAGGAAAAGAAGTTTCAGCTCCTCACTAAACTGGTGTAAAGAAGAAAACTCTGATATATATGGCAATTGTTTGTTGAATTGGTTGTTGCGGAGGATTTCATATGGGTTTAAATAAAAAAATTAGCAATACATCCATCTAATGTTCCAACAAACTCGATCGAATGGAAATGCTCCAAACTAGCGAAACTAACTTCAGCCACATCGACAAATTTATACCCCAGGAGACGCACCGCGGAGTCCGGTCATTCCGACCATGAAATCAATCAACCCGTGCAAACCTGTCTTATCCTAACAGATCTCACCAGGAACCAATAAACCATGTCCCCTCCCCGGTGCCGATCCTAATCCATCCAGAGGAAACCAAGAAGAGACCCGACCAGAGGAATCAGCGCACACCCAGCCCCAACAGCCGGAACCCCCACCGAAATGTCGCAGATCTATGCGGACGGCGCCGAGACGGGCCAAGCCCTAGCCCCGACCGAGGGATCGAAGGGCTGGGAGGAGAGGGGGCAGCGGATCTCACCTTGCGGAGACGGAGGCCCGGATCGGGAGGGCAGAGGTGAGGGGAGGAAGGAGCTCGCTCGGCGTCGCGGCGAGGGCGAGGGGATCGCGTCGAGTGCTTTTGATGGGCGAGCGTGGAACCGGAAAGGGATCAGCAGCAGGTCAGAGAATGCGGGAGCGGGATGATGTGGATGGCATCAGACTGCCAGGCACCGGGGCCAAAAACACAGGAACGGTAAAAACTTATATGTGTCCCGTCTCAAAGATTTTTATAGAAATGAAAAACCGAGAAATCGCGTAACACAGCCGTTTGATGCTCCATCAGAACAGACAGAAGAATATTTTGTAATTAGAGATACAAAATGAGAAATAAAAAACATGTTGCAGTGGACTTTCCGAAAATAAAAATATGAGATTTGGGTAGATGTTCTGAATCGGCCAAAAAGTGGAGGAAAAAAAGGAATTACTGTAGAAATTTTCAAAACCAATCCTACGGTCCAAACTAATTCATAGAAAAATTTATGTTGGATTCAAATCCTCTGAAATTCCTACAAAATCTGTTTGTTCCACACAAGCTCAGCTCATTGAAAGCTAAGTGGTCAATTTTCCATTAGTGAAAGGGATTATATTATATATTTTTATACAAGTGTCTCCCACTAACTGCATTAATCATCACGATTATTTTGTGTCGTTAGATTAAAGACATGTGGCTTTGACCAGCAAGGATCATAGATTCCTTTCGTGGTCATTGGGTACAAATCAAGTGTTTATCTTAATTTTGGTCTCAATATAGCATTTTGCTCTTCCTCTATCCTAAACCCATGAGATATGTTAACGCCCTCAATCGTATCATAATAATTAATTTGTGTCGTTAGATTCAAGACAAGTGGCTTTGATCTGCCTCATATCAGTAAGGGTCACAACCTCCTATCATGGCCATTGGGTAAATCAAGTGCTCATATTAATTTTGATTTCAATATAAGCATTCTTCTCTTCGTCTTATCCTAAACCTACGAGATTCGTTAACACCCTTAATTGTCTTCCTAAACTACGCATATGTTCAGTTGACTACGTATGCATAATACATATATTCGTCAATTCGTTGCTCTACTATTTGTCTTATTCCTTTAAACCGTATCAAGCAAATTTTATAGCCTTATTGTCACGTCCCCATTTCTCGGAGCCGCGACGCATTGCCTGCAACTGCCCAGGAGTTCCTCGGTTGTGGAGGTGGAACAGATACATCACCGGTACAGCGATAAAACATTCGAGTTATATTACAGAACAACAACCTGTGACAGAGTGGCGCAACAGGAGTATTGCAGCGGTCCATATGATACAAACATAATTTACAAACTCGAAATACAATATAAGTCTTACAACACATTCCCAAAAGTACGGGGAATTTAAAACCATTATTGTTTGGTTACAGCAAAAGTCTTAACTACACCTAACTACTCTTACGACCTACTACTCTACTCGGCGTTGTCTTCGTCGCGGAACTCGACGTAGTAGTCGACGCCTTCGTCCCCCCTCGTCGTCGCCTGCTCCTCGGGAACTTCTTCATCGACCTCGACGTAGACCACCTCCTCTTCCGTCGTCGGCTCACAGTCTACTCAAAGAATTAGATAGAGGGATGAGTACAAAAGGTACTCAACAAGTCCAGGAATAGCAAAGAGGTGTTTGATGCACTAACTACTGAGAACGACAATGTTGTTCTCCAAAAGCAATGCAGTTTTGTAAGGTAAGGGAGTCAAGTTTTAATTGAAGAGTCTAATGATCTCGTGTCTCACAAGCTGTTAGGATTCCTGATGAATCCCTTTCTTGCCGGGTTCGCAGTTCCAACCGGGAACACGGAGTGACAATGCCACGATTCAATACACTCTGCAGAGGTGCACAACTGTACCCACAAACGATCAATAGTCATGGAGTTCATGTCGTCACATGCACTACCAGACCGGCAAATCACAGAGCCGTTTCGCCACCCGTTCGGTTATACCCCGCGTCGCAGTCCTGCACAATCAGGCCAAGGACTACCAGTCTCATGTTGATACTCTGGATACAACGTGTTGTGGATAGCCAACGGCTAGCGCCACCTTCCCAATAGCTGATACTCCGGATACAACTATTGAGGTCTTCCTTTCCCGGGGGAGTATAGACCTAGGGTAAAGGGTACTTTAGCTCAGCCCCGCCCATACAGGGTATGTGGTATGCGCGATCACTACGGCCTTTAAGCACAATCGATCATTGGTTGCATTAACCTTATATGAGACTTTCCCGTGTGATGAAATCCACCTTCCCAAATGTGCCATCCGGCACCCATACCAGGATTTTACCACCCACCATGATCACGCCCAAAAACCGGTGATCCAAATAAAACAACAGTTGATTGATCTTTAGAAAATAGATTTTTGTGCATGTTATAGATAAGAGGGAAGTTTTGAAAAACGTTTTCAACGGATATGAACAAGAAACTGGACTTGCCTGGTAACGGATAAGTAGTGGAGTTCGACTGGTCTGCTTGCGGAACTCCGGCTTCTGAAGAGATAATAAAGTCCGATAAGGACTAATTCAAGAAATTCCAAGAATGGATGTAAATGACATGCCATGATATGCATGAGGTGATGCGGTATTTAACTTCTTCTCAAGGATTTTAAACCTACAATTTTTGAACACATTTCCTTTAAAGATTTTGGATATTTTAAAGGAATATCTCAATTGTTAGATATGATTAAATCTTATGTTGATTTTCACATAACACCTTTATCAATTAAACATTTGATTTAATTTTACTTAGTAGTTTAAAGTTTTCTCTCAAATTCTTTTAGTTAGCTAGGTATTAGATCTAGATTCGTAGTGACTAACTTATTGGCTAATTTTCTTCCCAAGAAAAATTGTTTAACGTGGATGATTATTTTAAATCCTTAGTTTCCTTTTTATTTCACATATACGTATGTTATGACCCTTCTTTTATTTGCTTTCTTTATTTCTACTATACAAGAAAAACAATAACTTTAACTTTATTTTTATTTTATCCCTTATTCTCTTAACACAAAGGAAAGATTTACCAAATCTTTCTCTCTCTTTTTTTTCTTCTGGCTTTAAAATTACCCGAGCTGCCCGCTTAGCCCGAACCCTAACCTAAGTTAACCCGGCCCGCAACTCTATTTTCTTTTTTCCTCTTTCTTTCCTCTTCCCCCAAATCCCTAATCTCTCTCATTCTCTTTTTCCCTCACTCATGCGCCACCGGTCCCCTTTTTCTCCGCCTCCGGTCACTCACCGCCGCCTAGAGCCCTGGGCTCGGGTCGCCGCCGGTCCTCCGACCTTCCGCTACCTTCTCCTCGCGCGGCCTCCTCGGTCTTCCGCCCAAAACCACCGCCTACCTCCACTCCCTTTCAACCTAAACGCCGCCGTCGGTCTTGGCCGACACTGGCGCCGCCCTGGCGCTCCCTTTCTCGGCGCCGCCCCGGTGAAATCCTGGGCTCGGGTCCCACCCCGTTGGCCCGCTCGATTTGCCGCCCCCTGGATGCCGCGCCTCGGCTCCGCCGTGGTCGCCTCCCCTTTGGTGCTGCTCTGCTCTCCTCGGCCTCGCTCCGCTGCTGCCTTACCGGTGCCCCGCCCCGGCTGCCGGTCGTCTCCTCCTTGCTCCGCCCAGCACCACTCGTTGACGATGCCATCCTCACTTCACGGCCGACACCGCCGGACGACGGTGAGTTGATCGCACCGCAACCGCGGTGGCGCACCGTCTCAGGTAAGCCTCTCTTGCCCCAATTCCTATCTCTCTAATTCCTCCCCAAATCATTCTAGGGTTCATGCTAAGATTTCCCCCAATTTATTTTAAGGTTCTTTAATTGATGGTTTGATTTTCAGTTCTAAGGCTGCAATAACTTATGAATGACTACACTTAACTAGCATGACTCGAGGATTAGCTAGAGTTCTGAGAATTTCTAGTTGTGATTCCCTGGCTTTTTGCTCGGTTATTGACATTACCTGGCCTAGAATTTACAAGAACATCTTTACTATGCTTGATGCGGGTTGTTCTTTAATTTCTACATGTATGCATCCTTTAGCTAATAGATTGAAGGAACAGATGTACCACTTGATGTTAGGCTTAATTCTGTGATGAGTCATTTATTTAAGAAAATGGATGAGAACAAAGTCTTATCTTAATCTTAGCTTATTTCTGCTTTTCTTATATACATGTAAGCATCCGCTTACTTTTGAAAGAACAGAACTTCACTTGATTCCTTAGCTGCTACCTACTTCTCCCTCTTTGCATATGTGTTACTATCAGCTTTTATTGATCTGGTAAGAACAGATACACTTGATCTATAGCTTTTATTTTTTGCACAATATGTATATCTGCCAGTTATTAGGCTAAGAACAGATGCTATTCTTGAGAGGCTATTCCTAAGAAGCTGATAAGAACAGAACACTGCTATGCTGCCTATGTGTTGCCTGGTTCCTTGCAAAGATTTCTCTCAGAAAGAAATTGAGAAGAGTATATGAAATCTGGTAAGAACAGATTGCTACCCAATGTTGCCTTATAACCCTGTGATGCAAAATCTATTCTGAGTGTTTTTGTTTGGAAACCTTATAGTGTTAATATGGTAAGAACAGATACTATTTAAACTTCCCTACAAAAAACTCTGTGATGAGAAAATAGATGCTGAGGGCTCTTTTAACATGCTGCAATGCATGTAGATGCGGGTTTGTGATGTTACTGAAAACCCTTACCTTGAATTGGTTCGGATGAGGCAGGATAGCTTCCTAATCTCCTGTTCTTACTCCTTCCTGGCTGGGGCTCCTCTTCACCTGCTATTCCTTATGATTTTTATCTCTCTTGGTGGCTCCTACTCTTCAAACTCTCTTCTAGTCCTGATGATCCTGCTGTACCTACGCCTAAACTGGTGGTCTTTTCTCTTGTTGTTCTCACTGGTGGTCTGCTAAGATGTGTACAGCGACTGCTGTTATGGTACCGTTGGTCACTTGCCTTAGCATTATTTCTATGGAGCTCTCCAGAATTCCCTGTAATGATTACAGTTGGCCACCTCATGCTTGCTTATTTTAGTTACGTGGGCTGCCTCACTTGATATTTAGTTGCCTTATAATTCGGTAAGGAAATTGACTCTAGTCAATTCCTGTGGCTATTCGAATAATTCCTTCCATGGATAATTCTCACTTTGGCTGCTATCTCACTAGTTGCCTTGTTTGCTAAGAATCTGGACCTTGGTCAATTTTGTGGGGCTGCTGGATGTGGTCTCGATGGCTTGGTTGAGAAGTTAGAAATGTGACTGTTTGGGATAAATAGGAATGGAAGGCTGCCTTATCTCTTGATTTGGTTTTATAAAAAAATGATTTCTTTTTAAACAAAGATCATGGAGGCAATTTAGTATAAGAGAAATAAAATTATTTTTTTATAACCTCTCATCTCTTTCATCCCTAATATAAAATATAATAGATTCGTCCGATGAGGGTCTTAGCCACGTGGCCCTCGGACATTTTGAAAAACAAAATGTTTTACAAACTATTTTCAAAAACTAAAATTATTCTAGGTCGTCGGCACTATTTTGCCCCCGCAGCTAACCCTGCGGATGTCGGCGGAACTGTGCCGATAAGACCAACCTATTTAAAAATCAGTTTAAAACTTTTTGCCTCCTACAGCAACGGCACGATTCCCAACGGTCTCGAGTGCCCATACTCGATGACCCTGGATGACCGCCAACATTCCCGAAGGGACTTCCCCCTTCGGCTCTCGGTGCTTCGCGACGGCTCAGGACTCGAAGACCCGAAGATCCAAGACTTTAGGGTTTAGATATTTGTATAGATAGAATCTTAATCATGTAATTTTCTTTCTTTTCTTCTCTTCATTCATTTGTAATAATGTTGTATCATTAACAATTGTATATTCTTTAATCAATAAAGTTTCAATTTCAATTCATTTATCTCGATGCACATGAATACTGAATGCCATGAGTAATGCAGATGAATGCGAATGCACAACAATTTCCTCCCCCTCTCGACTAAACTCTCGACGTAGCTCGATAGGTTCGAATCAACTCAGCAGCGCGAGTTGATCCAGACTTCCACCTCACGCCTCTCTCGACTAACGCCAGAATTAGGGTTCTCACATCCTACCCCCCTTAAAAGAATTTCGTCCTCGAAATTAAAGATGAGGTACCTGAATAAGGACGGGTAGTCTCTACGCAGATCTTCCTCCTTCTCCCACGTTGCTTCTCGGACGGGATGATTCTTCCACTGCACCTTGCAATACTTGATCGCTCGATTCCTCAACTGCTTCCATTCTTCAGCAAGAATTTTGATCGGCTTTTCAACATACGATAAGTCATCTTGCAATTCCACTTCGAGGGTTCCACTCTATCGGTTGGTTCTTTCAAACACTTTCGGAGTTGTGAGATGTGGAATACATCGTGTACCTTCGACAACGATGCCGGTAGCTTTATCTGATAGGCTACTTCCCCTTCCGGTCTAGAATTTGGAATGGTCCGATATATCTGGGACTCAACTTCCCTTTCATGCCGAATCTTTTTCACACCCTTTGGTAGGACTCACTTTCAGATAGACTAAGTCTCCTACCTCAAACTTTACCTGTCGTCTCTTTTTATCTGCATAACTCTTTTGACGACTCTGAGCTGTTTTCAACCGCTCTCGGATGATTGCTATTGCATCATGCTTTTCTCTTTGATAAGATCCGGTCCGATGAGATTCTTCTCTCCGGTCTCATACCAACATATGGTGATCGACACTTCCGACCATATAGGGCTTCAAATGGAGCCATCTGTATACTGCTCTGGTAACTGTTGTTGTATGCGAACTCCGCCAAAGCGAGATGTTCGTCCCATGAACCTCCAAAGTCAAATACACAGGCTCTCAACATATCCTCCAGAGTTTGATTGTTCTTTCCGTCTGTCCACCAGTTTGAGGATGATATGCTGTACTGAAATCGAGCTGAGTACCTAAAGCTTGCTGTAATTGCTGCCAAAACGCAGATGTGAATACCGATCCTCGGTCAGACACAATCCTTTTGGGAACTCCATGCTTGCTAACGATCTCTTGAACATAGAGCTTGGCAAGTCTTTCACAAGAATAATTCTGATTGATGGCGATAAAAGTGTGCTGTCTTGGTTAATCGATCAATGATAACCCAGATAGCGTCTTTATGCCTTTGAGTTCTCGGTAATCCGGTAATGAAATCCATACCGATCTCCTCCCACTTCCACTGTGGTATCGGTAACGGCTGCATTAATCCTGCCGGATTCTGATGTTCTACCTTAATCCTCGAGCAAGTGTCACACTCAGACACGAACTTGGCAATCTCCCGCTTCATATTGTTCCACCAAAATGTTCCCTTCAAATCCATGTACATCTTTGTACTTCCGGGATGAATACTGTAAGGAGTTTGGTGAGCTTCTTCCAAGATTACCTCTTGATCTCCGGAATGTTAGGAACACATATCCGGTTCTTATACCATAGCGATCCATCTTCCGCTAAGGGTAAATTCCGATGGTTGCTTTGCTTTGATCCTCTTCACCTCTTCCGCAATGAACTTATCTTCCAGTTGATGTGTCTTGATCTCATCCTGAAGATTCGGTTGAACCACTAAAGCTGCAACACTGACTTCACCTTTGTTGATTACAACCTCAACTCTATCTTTGTCCAAGTCCTGAAGAATATGCTTGGATATATCTTCGACCTTCTCCGGTTGAATTTCCGACTTCCGGCTCAGTGCATCTGCTACAACATTGGCTTTTCCTGGTGTATAGTTGATTTCCAGATCATAATCCTTGATTAGCTCAAGCCATCTTCGCTGCCTCATGTTCAATTCCTTCTGTGTGAAGAAGTACTTCAGGCTTTTATGGTCCGAGTATAGCTCACACTTGGATCCATAGAGGTAATGCCGCCATTGTTTCAGCGCGAAACACTACTGCTGCCAACTCTAAATCATGTGTCGGGTAGTTGACTTCATGCGGTCTGAGATGTCTTGAGGCATAAGCGATGACTTTCCGGTCTTGCATTAGCACACATCCTAACCCTGACTTTGGATGCATCGCAGTAAACACTGAAATTCTTGCCACTTTCCGGTAAAGTTAACACTGGAGCGGTAGTGAGTTTCCGCTTCAGCTCCTGAAAACTGCTCTCACAAGCTTCTGTCCACTGAAATTTGGTATCTTTCCTCAACAACTTGGTCATAGGTCCAGAAATTTTGGAGAATCCCTTCGATGAATCTCCTGTAATATCCTGCTAATCCCAGAAAACTTCTGACTTCTGTGACCGATGTTGGAGATTTCCATTCTACAACTGCCTCAATCTTCTTCGGATCCACTGCAACTCCTTCTTTTGTGATGACATGGCCTAGAAAAGAAACTTGATCTAGCCAAAATTCACACTTGCTGAACTTAGCATACAACTGATGCTCTCTCAAAGTCTGCAATACTATCCGAAGATGTTCTGCATGATCCTCTTCACTCCGAGAATAAATGAGAATATCATCGATAAACACGATCACGAATTTATCGAGATACTTCATAAAGATCTTATTCATCAAGTTCATGAACACTGCTGGTGCATTCGTCAGTCCGAATGGTACCACAAGGTATTCGTGATGTCCATATCGAGAGACAAATCCTGTCTTCGGAATATCTTCCGGTTTGATCTTGATCTGATGGTATCCGGATCGCAGATCTATCTTGGAGAAAACTCCAGCACCTCTAACTTGGTCAAACAAATCATCGATTCTTGGCAATGGATACTTGTTTTTGATGGTGACATTGTTCAAATTTCTGTAATCTACACACATCCGAATGCTACCATCCTTCTTATCAACGAAAAAGAACTGGTGCTCCCCAAGGTGATATACTTTCTCGGATGAATCCTTTCTCCGTTAACTCATCCAACTGCTTCTTCAACTCCACTAGCTCTACGGGTCCCATTCTATATGGCCTTTGAGCTATGGGTGATGTGCCTGGTACCAGATCAATAGTGAACTCTACCTCTCTATCTGGTGGCATACCCGGCAACTCATCTGGGAAATACGTCAGGAAATTCCCTAATAACTGGTATTTGCTCGATACCCTT
This sequence comes from Stipa capillata, assembly GCA_019208055.1. Lineage (NCBI taxonomy): Eukaryota > Viridiplantae > Streptophyta > Magnoliopsida > Poales > Poaceae > Stipa > Stipa capillata. The sequence continues at coordinate 82,531 of JAGXJF010005074.1, read as the reverse complement.
CTCTTCCAAAGTGTTTCAACTGAAATTCCGGTTCAGTCTCTGGGTTCCTCTGACCTTGGAACATAACTTTTCTGCCTACCCAATGGTTAAGAACTACGGTCTTGCTAGCACAATCAATCTGAGCTTTATGACGTGCTAACCAATCCATGCCTAATATGACATCTAGGCCTTGGAGTGGTATGATCAAAAGATGAGCAAAGAATGCATAGCCACTAATCTCTATGACTAGCCATTCTATCTTTTTATCCACTTTTATGGGTCCTCCAGGTGATTGCACCTGTAAATCTTCTCTAAAGAACTAGCTTCCCATGGTATCCCTTTCATGAATTCCTCAGAGATGAATGAATGCGTTGCTCCAGAATCAAAAAGTACGATACCAATACGAGATGAGATAGGTAGTGTACCTATCACCACGTCGCTTGCTGTTCCCGACTTCTTCAGCGGCCACATGGTTCACCCTTCCGTGAATGATACGGAGGGCTTCCGATCTTCACGATTTGGACAAGGGGATAACTAGAAGGGTCTAGATGAAATCCCAAACCAACAACAAAACCCCAATGGACAAGCCTTTGGAACTAGGACTCAAATCAACTCCTCCTCTCAATGAATGCCTCGATTACCATCTGGGGGCACACGCCGGTCCTTACAATCCAAAGAGATTACAAGGCCTAAGATGGAAACTCCTAATCTAGAGGGATTAACCCTAGATGAGGAGCAAAGCTCTCTTAAGTTCTTAATATCAAGTCTCCTCCTGATTAGGGTTTGGGTACGGGTATTTATAGCCCTAACCCCATAACCCTTGAGGGCTAAGCCAAGTCCTTACATGGGCCTCGGCCCGTTACTGTGCGCAGACAGTATGCCCGGACATTCCGGGGTAACTTGTCCGGAATGTCCGGCCGTAAGGCCCGGACATTCCGGGGTAAGTTTTCCGGAATGTCCGGACGTCTTATTCAGTGGACGTCCGGAGGGTCGGAGTCGGCGCTCCGGGCAGGGGTCATCCGGAGTCTCCGGGTCTGGGGTCCGGAGTGTCCGGGCGTGGAGTTGGAGGGCGTTGTTCTCGGCCACCCTCCCGGAGTGTCTGGGCTTGGTGCCAGAGTATCTGGGCACCATCCCGAGAGGAGCACATTCCTGGCGGGGGACGTCTGGAGACTCCGGGCTCGCCCGGAATGTCCGGGTGTGTTGTGGGATCTCGGTGTCTCCGGGATTGAGTCATCCGGAGTATCCGGGTATCCTTGTCCAGAATGTCCGGACATGCTTTCCAGGCAGCATCCCAAGCCCTTCCTCCCCTTGGCATCGCTCCACTTGGTCGTTCCTTCACATCTAAGCAAGCAAAGAGTTGAAGCATCAGGTAGTATACCATTCGACCTCAGATCAAGTGAGAAGGAGTCAAGGAATAGAAACACCTCGTGTTGGATAGCCTTAGCTCGAGCTCTTGTCATGGACCACGAGAGTTTGGAGGTGGACTTGGTGGATTGGAATGAGCCGTGGTAGCTTCACCCTTGGTGCAGGAGATGTCCGCATTATTCCCTCCTTCTTGAAAAGGAGTCGATCTCGACTCCAAGTCATTGTAGCCATGGAAGGTGAAAGGTCCGCGACGTTGAAAGTGTTGTTCACCGAGTACTTGTCCGGTGGAAGATCAATCTTGTAGGCGCTATTTTTTGAAAATAAAAATCTAGTTTCCACTTGGGTATTCTTTTGCCCTCACAAGTAACATTATAGGAACCACCTTTATTTCAGAAAACACATTGTAAAAATTTGTTGCCTCCTACAGCATTTGCTTGATCCTAACAGTCCCAACTGCATAGACTCGGCGACCTCTATACCGCAAAAATTTCTGAAGGTTGCCTCCCCCACACTTGATGTTCTCCTATGGCTCGACCCTTGAAAATTAGGTCTACGTACTTGTATAGAATTTCATCCGATGTAATTTTTCTTTCTTTTCTTCTTGTATTCTTGTAATAATTACGTAACCAACATTTATATTGATTGTAATTCTTTCTTTATTAATTTTCCTTTTGTACCTTATATTCCAGTTCATTATGTAATTACTCTTTTCAATTAAACGCGATCCAATTTCAAATATATATGCGCATGTATGAAATAATCACGATGAATGCCATGTATGATGAATGCACAATACAATTTCCTCATCTAGTCTAGTCAGTTGTAGTGTTTTCTATGAGAAATAGTGTCTAACCCACAAGGAAAAGGTGATTGATCTCACTTATCCAAATCTGAAATCACACTTAAAATGATAAAACTGAAGGTTGAAATGCACAACTATCTTTTTCAAATAGTTGTGAACCTCGAGGATGCAATTAAAATATGCAATTACTTGACCTAGGATGCAATTTATATATTTTTTAAACAGAAATAAAAATAATACTAAAAGTGCTACGAGAGATGTTCAAATAGCTAAAAAGGAGGCATGGGTATATAGATTCACTAGTAACAATTCTCATGAGGATATTGGGATTCTTAGCTAGTATAAGATGCTATTATGGTAAATTTTAGAGAAACATTTTTGTTGGAATAAATATTATGCTCATCTACTATTATCTAAGTTCATGCCATTGTCACTATGCAAGGGTTATGGAGTTAAGTATTATACTTCGTATCTTCTCCTAGTAGATTGGATCCTATAGCTTACAATCGATAGATTTCTATCACTCATCTACCAAACATTATCTCCTCTCCACCATTGTCGCCTTGTCTAGCAAAGGGGGAACAAAAAGATAAATAACAACTACTATGATCCCTTTTGGGGCGTTAGACAAATATTTATAATTAATCCTAATAAATAAAATTGATTGTGTTGAAGATGAATGGCAATCGCAATAACACAATTGATGGCGCTAAAGATAGATTATTACCAAAATATAGTCATACTTTGTTACTACTATAACCCCGTAGCCTCGATGGACTACTATGGCATCATGCAAATAAACAACAACGAATAAAATATTGAATCCATATATTGATGAATGCCAAATACAAACCAATCTCGAACGTCTTGATGATCATAGATGAATTACAAAGAGTTTTTAGCTATGGAGGCTTGCTGGAAGGGATGATCTACAAGTGGAATTCGTGGTAGTGATGAAGATGGAAAACTAGAACTCTAGCGGGAGCATCCGGTCCTGTCCCGCCGCCTCTATCTCTCCTTCACAACACAAACACTCCTGTATATGTAGGCAAAACTCTGCAGGGGGTTATTCAGGGATAAAACGGATCTACTCGTGAAAGGACGCCACCTACGGAGGCCTATGGGCCCCAAACGATAGAGGAGGCGGCACCCCCTACCGCCTGGGCCTACCATCTTGCTAAGGTACGCCTCCGTTAGTCGCTTTCTTTCGCACAAAGTATCCTCCCTCCGGAATGTTCCGAATACGCTCAATTTTCTGATTTTTAAAGGGATAAAAGGGGCAGCCTAATAGGTTGTTTAATGATCTAGAAAAATAATTAAGATATATAATAGAAATATACAAAAGATACCATTAAAATCTGAAAAATATGATACATTTTTGACGTATCAGTGGGCCAAGATGCACTTTCACCCTTGCAATATTCCTTGTTTTGTAGAAATCCCATGATCATTACATTCTTCGCTACTTTAACAGAACACACAAAAAAATACTTAAGAAATAGTTGTTAACACTTAAGCATGTTACTAGTTACTTAAAGGATCAAGATGTCGACGTAAAGGGGAGGAGTGAATAGGAAATTAAACAATTTTAACCAATTTAAATCCTTTCTTGCAATTATGCGAAATGAAAGATGTCTAATGCAGAACTATATGGACACCCCTAAATACTAGTCAAACACAAGTTACAACAAATACACTAGGAATGTAAACATGTGGAAATAAAGAGAGGAGCGGGAAAACTGAATTGACAAGAGTAATTGTTCCTGAAGTTCAGATCCTTGGGGGCATCTTAGTTCTCCATTGAGGGACTTGGCTCTCTTTCAAGCCAATTCCTCTAGAGGGTGATTATTTCCTTGACGAAGGCAAATCCTGGCCTTCACAAGCTTCTTGAGGCTCACGACAACTTGCTTGGGACCTCTCAATGACTCCTATCCGTCTAGAAGACCCAAATCTTCAAGAGTAATAAGAGTGACAAAGGCTTGAAGATGAACTCGATGTTCTAGTGTTCAACCGATCTCAATCTCACACTCTCTAGATCTTCCTCATAGGAATCAAGTGTTTGAGGCTTGAGAAAGGAAGGAGAAACTCTCTTGAGTGTAGGATTCGAAGTGGCAAAGTGTTGGGAGTGGAAGAGTGAGTGGGATATAAATAGTCCATTCACAAAAACTAGCGGTTGCTGCATAAATCAACAATCTAAAGTATCCGGAAATCAAACTTAATGGCTAATTCTCCACCTATACGAGACAGGTCAGGAATTTCAGAACAAATTTCTCTAGAATATTCGGGAAGAATTCCAGACGCTCTGGGAGAGGTGACAGAACCCCCTCTAAAACAATTATAACAACCAGAGACTCACTTAGACTCTCTAGAAATAATTTATCGGGATTAAATCCGGAGACTCTGTGAGGGGAACATAAAGCCCTCGAAAACTATTCCACGTCCGGAGACTCACTCAGACACTCCGGAATATCCGATAAGAAATGTGGAGACTCCGGGTTCGAAAATGCTTCCACGCCTACAGACTCATTCCGAGTATCTAGATCAACACTTTGCAAAAAACATGTTTTTGGGCCTGGAGACTACGAATCAACACCCAGACACTCCGAAACACTAAAAGAGCAGGGAACATGATTTTTCTGTGGAGGAACTTTGGAGGCGAAGAATCCAATTGAACATTTTGGGCACTAAGCCATCTTTCCAACCCTTAGGCACATTCCTCTTCATAGTATAGTTTTTTCTATACTTAAAATGATTTTCCAAATCACTAAACCACTAGGTAAGGAGCTCTAATCTTCGTGGTTTCCTCGTGGTTTTCTTTTCCATCTTTTATGGGTTGCCAATAACCGATTGAACTTCACATGTGGAACTAAATCATATCATACACTTGATATAGTCTATTACTCGTTCATTATTAACTATCAAAACTTACTTAGGTCAGATACACTTTTACTACTCTCTATGTTCACAATCACAAAAATTACTTAAGAAATAGTCGTTAACACTTGAGCATCTTAGTAGCTACTCCCTCTGTTCACAACTGCATCTCGTTCTAACATTTGGCACAAGAATTAACAAGTTAAATGACAATAGTAGCCCTCTTAACGACTCCGTCGCCGGAGAACCTACTGTTCCGCGACTCCTGCCACCATCGCCCTAGTTGCGACAGTAACGCGTTCCCGCTTCCAACAGCGCGTACACTTCCGCTGGGGATTTTGGTAGTCTTTTCCCCATCCTACGCACCAGGAAAAAGCTACCTAGAACTCGCAAAGGAATAAACAATGCAAATTTGCTCTCGCCACTCGCAAGATACCAAACTATATATGCATCCCCTGGGGCAAGACTGAAGAAAGAGGAAGGACATCGAAACTCCAAAGTCCCATCGCATACATTCTGAATTCCTGATTACATTCTGATGCAACAAATTGGCAGAGAGAACTCCCTTCCCATCCTTTTTTGTATCTTTTATTTGTCATGAAGAGTATGATGAATGATGATTGAATAATGGTGGCGTCACCGTTCCAGGTCACAGCTTGTGTCAAAAATCAAAAGGTGTAAAACTAGAAACAAACACACACCCCTTATCTACCTATTAGAGGCAAACTAAAAACAGCTCATCTCATCTTCTCTATGTACATTAACATACAGCAGCAGATGCAGCTATGGGAGGCGACCGTACGGTCCAGCACAGGCAGGTTTCGGCCATGAGTCATGTGGCCTGCATAAGTTTCGTCTTTCAAGCACCCGATTGTCATTCTTCGACAATGTGACCAACGCACTCCAGCTTCGTTACCAAAATCAATGGCTGCTGCAGTTGTTATACACTTGATTATCAGTTTTGCAACTTCTACACCTGGACGCCTGCACCCTTGAGAGCAGCAGTCACGGAGGCAGATGCTTCCTCAAGGGTTCTTGCCTTCTTCACGGTGTTGAATGCCTCTATGACGTCACCTTCCTCCCATTCGTCAAAGTCATCTACCCCAATACCACACTCTAGCCCCGCGCCAACCTAGTGATAAAGAAGAAATTAAGTTCATATTGTGAACGCCAGATTTAGTTTCAGCATCGACATCAACACTGAGTGTAAGTGAAAGAAGATAATGGAATAATGCCAAAACTATAGTCGCTTTTTACGTTCAGAGAACTAGTGAATTGCAGGAGGAATAATTGATGGGTCCATGGCTATTTTACATACCTCCTTCACAGTTTCTTTGACCCGTCTCAAGGAATCAAGTGTACCCACATAAACTTCTTTTCCTTTACGAAGAACCCGAACATTGCAGTCTTCCACAACTTTCCCTGTAGTAACCATGCAACCTGCCACCTTTCCACTGCCACTGCTGAAAACAGCTCGAACTTTGGCTGAACCTAGTGGTACCTCCTCCTGACAAAGAAAGATGTATTGAAGATGAACATCCAAGTAGTTCAGAAACTAATATGAGAAATATAACTTCAGAGTACACCAAAGTACACAGCTATTAATAATAAGAGTAAGTATTCCTTGCAATGATGGATTCCCCAAAAAAAGAACATGTTGACCTCTCAATTAGTGCAACGTCCTAATGACATTCTAGACTTTTTCCACTCAACTGGCTTAAAAGTACAACAATTACTGTTTGTTTACCTCAGCTGGGTCAAGAAGCCCTTCCATGGCATTCCGTAAATCATCAATCAAATCATAGATCACTTTGTACAGCCGAATTTCCACACTTTTCTGCTTAGCATATTTCTTAACTGATCCTGGAGCTTTGACATTAAAACCAAATATAATTCCTTCTGAGCAACTGCCAGATCAACATCACTGAGACTCACGTCTCCTGGAGCTTGAAGTAGGAATCTCAAGGAGACATTTTCTTGAGGCAGCGCTTGGATGGCTTGCCTAATGGCCTCAATCGAACCCTATTTTGACCAAATTTTTGTTTACTTAGAAAAGAAAGAGTGGACAACAACAATAACCAAACCACATAGTTTGCAAGCAATGTGGCTACCTGAAAATCAACTTTAAGGATGACATTTAACCCATGTGTATCAATCCCTGCTTGATTCCCAGATGAAACGGATGCTGCGATGGATGATAGTGTGACTTTCCCTTCCCCAGCTTTCGCAGATATCCTTTCAATTCTCATTGCATCAGCACGCGCATTTGCCCTTTCACGTGCAAGATCAAGGTCGTCAACAGATTCAAATTCATCACCAGCAAGGGGTACATTGTTCAGGCCAATAATCTGCCAAAAAAATATAGAAAAAAATCAAGATGCTTCTAACACTGCAAAAAGACTGTTAAACAGTTGAAATGATAGCAAGCTATGCGAGGAATTATGCCATTCTGGGACACACTCTGATAGTAAAGGTGTGCACTGATCACTGGCAGCAGAAGGTAATTATAAGTAGATAACCATAACTGGTTCGGAAAACCATTTCATGAAGGAAAAAAATTGATACGAGGGTTCTTATCGAAAACCAGCTTCATCTCTGTCCTTGTTTCTTTTCTTAACAAAAAGACAAATTATAGAATTTCAAGATCGGTATTTGGATCAAGCCAAAGAAGTAAATATACACCTATTCCACTAAAATGGAGATTTAAGAGTATCATTCCAAACCCTGGCGCCCGTATCTCCAAACAATGTCATCATAAATTTATAATGAAATATCTATCAGTATCAGGGAAACCAACATTCTTGGGTACGGAACATTTATTATTATAGATGCTTCCTTCAGGAGTCAAAATTTTGATAAGATGAGAAACCAATTTATCAATAGATTATTCGAGTAGTTCTTCTATGCTGTCCAAAAAATTAAACTGCACGAATCTTAAAGCAGTACTATCCAACCACATATTTTCTTCAGAAATCTGATTATTTTGAGCAAGATGAGTGTACTCAGGATAGACTGCGCTGATTAATATTGCACCAAGTTCATTTTCATTCAGCTGCACTGCTTAGAAATGTTAGGAAATAGCCACTGGTCTATTCCATGGGTTCTAGGCCAATATATATACATACACAGGAGACAAGATAAGGAAGGAATACAAGTCCTACTCCAATACAACTCTATCTCTCTAACACCCCTCTCAAACTCATGGTGGATCCACAACACTGAGTTTGGAGAGGTAAAAACTTTGCTAAACACAAGTTTGTGCCTTCATGAAGAAGTCTGCTAACTGAAGCTCTGAAGACACATACTGAAAAGTAATAATCTGATCATGTACTTGTGCCCTCATGTAAGAAGCATCAACACCAATATACTTGGTGAGCTCATGCTTCATCGAATCTCTAACAATACTGATGGTACAATGTATTGTCAAACAAAAGGGAATTGGTGCAGAAACAGAAACACCAAAATCCTCAAGTAACCACGGTAGCCAAGTGACCTCTTTTGTCATAAGAGCCATAGCTCGCAACTTTGCCTCGACACTCAAACAAGAAATATTGTCAGTTTCTTAGTCTTCCAAGCAATGAGAGAACCATCAAGAAAAACACAGTAGGCAGAAAGAGACCGACGATCAGAGTGATCACTAGCCCACGTCACATCGGAATAAGCCTGGAGCTGTAAAAGCTAGAGCATAGAAAGAAAAGACTGCGAGAGATAGTCCCATGAAGATACCACAAAACACAAATAAGATGACTATAGTGGAGCTGAGTGGAAGCAGAAACAAACTGACTCGGAATATGCTATGGATACGAAATATCAGGACGAGTGACACCAAGATAAACAAAAGGCACACCATCGGTAGGCCAAAGGTGAACATTAAGCTCCATGGGAATCTCAGCAATGCACTGATCAGTGAGATCAGCACGATCAAGAAGATCTTGAATATACTTCTCTTGAAATAGGAAGAAGCCAATAGGCATAGAAAAAACCTCAATCCCAAGGAAGTGACAAAGAGGACCCAGATCAGACATAAAAAACTGCTCACTAAGACAGGCCTTCACACAAGCAATATACTTAGAACCATCTCCGATAATGATCATGTCATCAACATATAGAAGAAGAGTCCAACCACAAGCCGAGGTGTGAGCAAAGAGCACAAGATTATGAGCGCTAGCAGAAAACCAGCTACAATGACCACAGAAGAAAAAGGGTCAAACCGAGCACGAGGGGCTTGCTTAAGCCGACGAAGGCGACAAACTATACCCTCAGGAACAGAATTTCCAGTGGTGGCTACATGTACACCTCCTCACGCAACTAACCATTAAGAAAGACATTCTTAACATCAAACTGAGAGGTGGACCAAGCATAAACAGAGGCCACAACAAGAAGAGTGCGAACAGCGGTCATGTGAGCCATGGGAGCAAAAGTCTCAGCATAGTCACGGCCATGCACCTACTGAAAACCATGTAACACAATCGGGTTTTAACTTTATAGACCCACTTGCACGAGATAGATCGGACACGTGGAGGAAGAGGAATAAGATCCCACGTGCCAGTGCACTCAAGGGCCCCATGTTACGAATATGGCTTGTTGCATTGCATAGCCCAAAGGGGAAATATACAGTACAGAGAGACTTGGACAACAAGTGAATTTATTAGAGACCTAGACCAATACGAAACCATAATACCTTTCACACCCCCCTCAAATGTAAAGCGTATGCAATAGCATTGTATTTGAAGAGGAAAGATACTAAAACAAATAAACATCCAAAGTCCAGGTCTTGAGAGCGTTGTTGTAGCATCGAGTCTTGAAAATCATGCCGAGTCAAGCTGAAGAGAAAAGCATGGCGGCAAAAGATCGTAGCCCAAGATAACAGCGGTGCAATACAAGCGCGGCGGTAAGAGAAATTTGGGGCAGTGGGAAGCTCCAAGAAAAAAGGGCGGCACCATCTTAACGACTTCTACGATCGACGACCATGCAAAAGGAGGCTACACGATCCAAAGAGGATCAAGACCAGAAATGAAGGCTAACGGGGAAATTTTGTGGACTCACATGGCATGGACAAACAAGAAAGAGCAATGAATTTTGGTGAAGGCGATGGAAGTGAAGACTCTAAAGAGAGAAGACACAAAGATAACTAGCAGCAACAACGGACAAGCCTACTCCAAAACAGCTTGCAGCACATAAGAACCACGAACAGCACATATGCATGAGCACAGCAACAGCCCAACAACAAGACCCCGTAACAGCCCAACAGCAAGCACTGCAGGCCCATAGATGGCCCAAAACAGCAGCCGCTAGCAGCCATGGGATAAAGTGTAAGAAGACCCTAGTTGCTGCAGATGAGCAGCAAGCAAATGCAAATCACCAATCATGGCAGCGACTGCAACACAACCAATGCAGGGGCAGCAGCCGGAGGCAGCCAAGAAGGCCAAGGGCATAGCAGATAGGCGGCCAGTGATGAAGTGGAAGAATAGCACATCCGTTTAGAGGCGCAGATCGAAGCACCCAGCACCAGATCCAGCGAGGAGAGTGACGAGGAAATGATGGCGGGCAACGCCTAGGAGAAGCCAGTAGCGCACGAATCTGGTCGGCAAAGACCAGATCGTTTCTACAGCAACCCATGATGCTCCTCCTTTGCAGCTGCTTGACGATGATGACACTACGACAAATAACTTCACATCCAGCGGAAAACAAGCACTACAGGAACAGAATGACAGTTTGGGTGTCAAGGCCGCCCCGTGAGAGAAGAAAGCCTCCTGGAGGCAGTGCAGTGGAAGATAGAACTGGCGGCCAAGAGACGAACGGCAGCAGCGGTGGAAAGCTAAAACCCTAGGTTTTGCTCTGATACCAGGTTAGGAAATAGCTACTTGATCTATTCCATGCGCTCTAGGCCAATATACATACATACACAGGAGACGAGATAAGGTAGGAATACAAATCCTACTCTAATACAAATATATCTCTCTAACAAGAAGCAGCCAGGAGTGCCACAAAATGGCTTCCTAAACTCCAATCCCATCCACTTGAATACTAGGTAATTCACCACTCACTAGGCATTTAACCACTTGTCATTAACTAAGCAATTAAAATAGAACAGACTACAAACCAAGCAAAGTAGAATAAGGTTGATGATCTACATCACTAATCAAGATCCAGGTTTATTTTTCCAATGGAATTTCTACTTTTTTAGTAGAGGACAGAAATTCCTGTAATAGTGTATTATTTTTATACTAAAAAAACACTTTCTTCCCATGGTTAAGGATTATATTTCAATATTTACATAGAAATGGAAATAAATGAATCAAGCAGTAGCTTATCAACAATTCACATCTGCACCCGGGTGCATTTGCTCCCTGTTTTTGAAAAGTAACACTAGTGAATTTTAAAAAATTAATATATGTGTAACATGTTAGAATATGTGCACTTGCAAAATTTTGTGCAAAAACATAGTCATTTTATACTGTACAAAAAGAAATGAGAGGAAAGAGTTGCATAACAAATATATGTGTACAAATTTGTCTTTTTTGTACAGTACACAAATGGTCTTAGTTTTGTAGAAAATTTTGCAACTGCAGATATTCTAAAATGTTGTACATGTATGATATGTTTCGAGAATTTTTTTTATTGCATGCACAAGTGCACTTTTGAAAGGGGTGCCAATGAACCCGAATGCCAGAAATCTGTGTCATGCCTTAATTTATACACAACTCTCCATAAAAAAAAATTCAGAAGAGATTATTAGATTTTGCAGCAACGAAAATTGAATGAATAGAATCCTCTGCAACAATATGATAGAATTAGAGAAAATAGGAATAATCACAGGAAAAAGAATGGAACAAAATAGGAAAGGAAAAAACCTGCACGGCGTTGGATGGTCCAGCTTTGTCTACAAGACTTCCACGATCATCATACATTGCGCGGATCTGTCATAGTACTTGTGCTATATTATACAGCAATTGACCCACAACTATATGTGCTAGCTTGTGTTTTCTAATGCAAGAGCTATTCCATATTATAAATGGAATCATGTCCAACAAGTAGGAAATGAGGAAACTAACCTTTCCAAAGGCTTCACCACACACAAGAATATCACCCTTATTCAGGGTTCCATTCTGTACAACTAGGGTGGCAAGAGGTCCTTTAGCCTTGTCCAGACATGCTTCAATAACCGTACCCTTTGCATTTCTATGAGGATTGGCTTTCAATTCTTGCAACTTCAAATTCCCAACAAAGTAAGTCAAAAGCGAACTCGACAATTAGCCAAAAACAAAGTGTAAGCAATAATATACCTCAGCAACAAGCATGACAGTCTCTAATAGCTCGTCAACATTCTCTCCATTAAGAGCACTTACCTAACGGGTATCACAACTAAATCAGCTCAAATAAATAATAAGTGGCTACAGTAAGGAACTTCCTATTTCCAGATTGTGACAATAAACAACCTGAATCATCGGGGTATCACCACCCCACATCTCTGGCATAAGTCCAATCTGGGAAAGCTCTTGCATGACTCGTTCTGGATTAGCTCCCTCCTTGTCTACCTGCTTGCATATGAGGTGACTGAAATATGAGTAGGGGAAAAAATAACTTCAATTAATGTAACTAAGAACGAAAATGAGTAGAAAATAGACCTTGTTTATAGCTATTACAATAGGCACTCCAGCTGCCTTTGCATGCGCAATTGCTTCATTTGTTTGTGGCCGAACACCATCATCCGCAGCCACGACAATGATACAGATATCAGTTACCTTGGCTCCGCGAGCTCTCATTGCACCAAATGCCTGTTATGTTAAAGAATTAGGCATGGTACGTGACACGGAAAATAGAGAAACATATACTTCCTCCGTCCAGTATTTTGATTGGTTAAGACAAGGCTTTTACCAATAATTACTCTATTAGTATGTGTTTTATGTGATACAAAATCATAATTATAAGTAAATACTTTTGAATACGAATCTAATAATAAAAAATTTATGTCACATATATTGGTCAAAGCCTTGTCTTAAGCAATCAAACTACGTCTTACATTTCTAGACGGAGAGAGTATTTAAAAAAATTGCTTTACCTCGTGCCCTGGAGTATCAAGAAAAACACAAGCCTGAGGGTTTCCATCAACTGGCACATGAACCTTGTATGCTCCAATTCCTTGTGTTATTCCACCAGCTTCTGATGCCACCACCTATAAGTAACTTTGGTTAGATATACAGTTCCTAGAAAATAGGTGTTCCATGTTTAATGCCAGCAATTATATGTCTAAAATCCCCATTTCACTGACAGAAGGAACATATCAAGGATAAGCTATTATCAATTTACCTTGCTCTTGCGTATATAATCCAATAGAGTAGTCTGCAAACAAAAGTAGCAATGTCAAACAGTGGTTAGAAATAGTTAAGAGTCTAAATTTTGATTTCACACTTCGTACCTTCCCATGATCGACATGACCCATGATAGTCACAATGGGAGGCCTTATTTCCAGTTTATCCAAATCTTCCACATCAAGGAACTCATTCTTCTTTGCCATCTCTTCCACTTTCACTGGACCACTTTCCAGTACTTCAACATCATATTCCATGCAAACCATCTTAACCAAATCTTTATCAAGAGTCTGAACATTGTCAAGCATTGCTCCTCTCACAGATAAAAAGCGCAGAATTTCTGATTCACCAACTGCCAGTTGATATGCCAATTCATCAATATCCATACCTTCTGCACCAACTTCAAGGATCTCAACTCTAACAGGCTCTTCAGCTTCTAAAGCCTCGAGCCTTGCAGCCCTACGTTTTGCCTTGCTCCATCTCCTTCCCTTGCGCACTGGAGCATCATCATCAACTGATCGATCATCATTTGGCATACGTCGGCGGGGACCAGCTGGTGTGCTTATTCTTTTGCGACGATTATCCTTGACTTTTGCTGGTGGGCCTCGTACTGGCTTTAAAGGGTCTGCCCCCAGTGCTTCAGCTACAGCTGGATCAACCACTGGCCTCTTGGAAGCAAATTTGTCGATCAGGATGGGTCCTTTTTTCTCCTTTGATGTATCAGCCTTGACAGGCCGGCGAGGTGGTGGTGCTACAGAAGGTCTTGTTAGTAGCTGAGGAGGTACTGGTTTTGATGGAGACGGCACTGGAGATGTAGCTGCAGATATGGACTGATTACTACTTTCAGTACGTGGACGATCTCTAATCACCTTATGTACAGTTGGCACAGGGTTCCCCTTTCTCCATACACTCTTCAGTGTTTTTGTCCTTTTTGAATTCATGCCCTCCTCCATCGGCGTTGGCGTTGGACTATTAGGCTTTGACACATTATTCTGCCTCAGACCACCATTCTCACCACTCCCACTTCCGGAGCTCGATGTCTTGAGTTTCTCTGCCTTCTCCAACACCTCATCCAATGATTCTCTGTTGAGTTTCTCTGCCTTCTCCAACACCTCATCCAATGATTCTCTGACCTTCTCTCTGTCTTGCAATGTTGTGCCCGCTGGCTTCCCAGCAGGTGCTGATGTCGTTGCTGTATTCATGCTCTCTGGTGGCCCATTCGGCCTGACTGGCCTCTGTGGGGGCTTCGAAAGAAGATCATTATCATCATCAGCTTTAACGCTTACACTTCCTCTTGACGAGAATTGAGCTCCCTTCTCCTCGACAAGATTAGTTATGACCATACATCTACACAGCCTCCCAGGCGCACACGGCCCACCGCCGGACACCATCGAAGCCTGTAAAACTGATCCTTGAAATCAAGTGCCCTCTCCTCACTGCCGCTGTCGGCAGTGGGCCAGGCCTTCCCTTGCTCCCCAGGTTGGTAACGGAAGCAGGAGACGCCATGGCAATGCTGTTATCAACACGCCCTTGCACTCATAAAGCTGAGGACACAAGGAGTTCGATGACGCAACCTGCCAGAGAGTCCACAGCAAGATAAATTTTGAGTGCTCATAAAATTTTGAAACAACAACTGAAACTAGCGAACTAAATAATTCTTTTTATATTAAAAAAGCAAAAAAAAACATCTTTGCATTTGCATGTTGGCTAAAAATATCTAAAACTCTAGTAAACTTTATCAATATAAATTTTAGAGCAATGGAAACGCGTCCAGAAATTAAGCTAAAATTCCAACAATGGGCATGCAAATTAGTACGAACCTAAAAAGTATGGAATTGATTTCTCATAGTCAACAGCACATAGGAAATTAGTACGAAGTGAAATCGAGCTTACAAACAAACGAATTCAATGGAAGTCCGGATGGATTTCCACCGCAATCCTACAGGAGGGAGGACACAACGGCGCGGAGGCGACGAATGGCCGGCCGTGACGAGGTCGGCGCGAGCAAGGACGGGCGCCCGCGCGTCGGTGAGCTGGGGGCGCCGGAGGAGGGCGGCGCGAGGGAGCGGACTAGGATGGCCGCGGAAAAGGCGACGCGGCGCGGCGCGGGGGTGATACGGTAGCCGGGAGCGCGCGAGTAAGGAGGACGGCGGCGGGGCGGCGGGGCGGCGGGGGGGAAGGAGCGGAGGGGAGAGCGCGTGGGCAGGAGCGATAAGGATCGGACGGTGGCAATTAAGCGGCAGATTCTAACGAGAGAGAAAACGTGAGAAAAGATTCAAGAGTACTCGGGTGGTTTTGGCTGGTGATAAGGTGCCACTTCGAGAGCCACTCGAAGACATCGCTGCCATATTGCCATGCAACGGGGTCTTTCTTTCACTCTTCTGGCCAAGGCTGGAATAAGTGGGCACTTGTGATTCACAATAAACACAAGCAGGACAGAATTAGGCGCATTCATATGTAACAACCAGCGTGCCGTGCATACTAAATTCACGTCACCAAATATTACAGTATTACATCGGCCAACGAATTTTTACACAATAAACCAGTAAACTAATAAAATCGAGTGTCGAGCATTCCAATAGAATAAATTGCTGCAGGGAGAGGCCAGCTAATAACACACAAACAAGAATTACACATGCGCTAGCAATATAAAAGCAACCCGTTGCCATCCCTTCTAGCCACCACCTCCAACCTCTCCTTCCCTCGCCACTGCCAGAGAGAGCTGTCGGGCAAAGCCCGTATGGTGGACGACGGAGGCGGGGCTTCTCCGTCGAAGATAGACATCGGCCGTCCTTCCTCCAGCGTGGCCGTGTGTCATCGTCTCTTCTTAGATCGGATCTGGGCGGCCGGGTCGACTCGTTCGCTGCCTTGACCCGTATGGCACGATCTTGATCCGGTGCTAGCATAAAAATGTTGGCATAGAGCCACCTTGGTTTGGTAGGCGGACTTATGAACCTCAATGACCACCAAGGTACTTCTTCAGGCGTGTTCCACAGATCTCATGCACATGCTCGTTGCCAAATTTGTCTTGGCATGACTCATCTTCTCTTTAGTTGTACGGGGCACATTTGGCGTTCTTGTCCTACTGTAGTTTGTCAAGGCTGTGCGATATGGCAATACTGACTCGGCAAGTGGGGCGACAGCACCTGGGGACTTTGGTTTGGCGGTGCTCTTCGAGTATTGGTTCCTGAGCTCTAGGGTGAAGACCTGAGGTCTGGCCTTTGTTGGTCTGGCCTTTGAAGGTATTGTCTGGAGTTTTATAAAACCTGCTCTTTAACGGTGAGAACCCATGATTTGGTCATCAGCGGTTGGGTCCGATAACAGCACCACACGTGCGTCGTTCCTTCTTGGAGGCGTTGCTTTGGAGAACTAATGATACGGTGGCTCCCGATCTTCACGATTTGGACAAGGATAACTAGGAGGGCCTAAGTGAAATTCTAAACCAACGACAAAACCCCAACGGGTTAGCCTTTGAAACTAGGACTCAAATCAACTCCTCCTCTCGATGAATGCCACAATTACCATCCGGGGGCACGCGTCGGTCCTTACAATCCAAAGAGGAATACAAGGTCTAAGATGGATCTCCTAATCTAGAGGGATTAACCCTAGATGAGGAGCAAAACTCTCTTAAGTCTAAAAACAAGTCTGCAACCCTAATTAGGGGAGGGGTACGGTATTTATAGGGATAGCCCTCCACTTAAGATACATGGGCCGTGGCCCGTTTAAACTGCACGCAGGCAGGTCTGGACTGTCTGGATTTGGGCTGGATTGTCTGGGTTGACCGGAGGGTCCGGGCTGTAGTCCGGGATGCAGTCCGGGCTGTCCAGAGAGGATCTAGACCCTCAGCCGGATTGTCCGGGCTGCAGTCCGGGCTTTCCAGAGAAGATCCGGACTAGCAGCCAGACTATCCGGGCTTGGGGTCCGGTCGTTCGGAGGGTCCTCCGGGCTTCAGCTGAACAGTCCGGGTCTTCTTCTTCAATGCATGTCCGGAGGTTCCGAGGCAGCACTCCGGGCATGGCTGGTCTTGAAGTTTGGAGTCCTGATGCCCTCCACCTTGGACAGTCCCTCGTACCTAAGCATGCATAGAGTTGGTGCATTAGGTAGCATACAATTCTTGTTCAAAAATGGTAAAGTGTCAAGGAGAAGATTCACCTCATGTTGGGCGTTGGCGCGCGCTCGTGTCATTGGCCCAACAAACGGAAGTGGGCTTGGGCATGACGTGGTGTTGTCCATGGTGGTGTCCGCATCATTCCCCCCTTCTTGAAAAGGAGTCGACCTCGACTCCAACTCATTGAATCCATGGAAGGGTGAAAGATCCGAGACGTTGAAGGTGTTGCTCACCGAGTACTTGGAAGATGGAAGATCAATCTTGTAGGCGTTGTCACCAATGCGTTGAAGCACTTGGAAAGACCTATCGCCGCTTGGCATGAGTTTGGATTTGCATTCTTTGGGAAAACACTCCTTGCGGAGGTGGACACATACAAGATCACCGGGGTCAAACACCATCTTTTTCTTGCTCTTATTGACCTTGTTGGCGTGTCGAAGCACTTGTTGCTCGATTGTAGCTCTTGTTGTCTCATGGAGCCTCTTGATGAAGGCGGCTCGCTTGGAGGCATTCATGTTGACTCGTTCGTGGAGCGGTAGTGGAAGAAGATCGAGTGGTGTAGAGGGGTTGAAGCCATACACCACTTCGAATGGGCTAATGCGTGTAGTAGAATGGACCGCACGGTTATAGGTGAACTCCACATGGGGAATGCATTCCTCCCACTCCTTCATGTTCTTCTTGATCATGATGCGGAGGAGTGTTGACAAGGTGCGGTTGACGACATCGGTTTGCCCATCGGTTTGTGGGTGGCAAGTTGTGGAGAAGAGAAGCTTGTCTCCCAACTTGGCCCACAATGTTTTCCAAAAGTAGCTTAGGAACTTGACGTTGCGGTCGGAGACGATGGTCTTGGGCACACCGTGAAGTCTCACAATTTTCTTGAAAAACAAATTAGCAACATGTGAAGCATAGTCAGTCTTGTGGCAAGGAATAAAATGAACCATTTTTGAGAATCTATCCACAACCACAAATATCGAATCTCTTCCCGTTTTGGTCCTAGGCAATCCTAAAACAATCGAATCTCTTCCCGTTTTGGTCCTAGGCAATCCTAAAACAAAGTCCATGCTAATATCCTCCCAAGGTGCACTAGGAATAGGAAGCGGAGTATAAAGACCATGAGGGTTTAGTTTCAACTTAGCTTTGTGGCATGTGGTGTATCGTTGGACGAATCTCTCCACATCTCTTCGCATTTCGCCCAATAGTTGTGGTTGGACAGCATCATGTAGGTCTTGTCCCGCCCAAAGTGTCCCATCAAGCCGCCGCTGTGGCATTCCTACAAAAGTAGCAAACGCACGGACGACTCGGGAATGCATAGTTTGTTAGCTCGAAAGAGAAAGCCCTCATGCACATAAAATTTTTCCCAACCCTTCCCTTCACGACAATTAGCAAAAGGAGTAGCAAACTCAGGGTCATTAGCATATAGATCTTTCAAACATTCTAAACCCAACACTTTAACTTCGAGTTGATTCAAAAGGGTCATTTTGCGGGAAAGAGCATCCGCCACTACATTTTCTTTACCCTTTTTGTATTTGACTACATAGGGAAAGGTTTCAATGAATTCTACCCATTTTGCATGTCTTCGGTTCAGTTTAGATTCGCCCTTAAGATATTTCAAAGATTCATGATCGGAATGAATAACAAATTCTTTTAGCCAGAGATAGTGTTGCCACACCTCAAGAACATGAACCAAGGCATACAACTCTTTATCATAAACCGGGTAATTAAGTTGAGCACCATTCAATTTCTCGCTAAAGTAGACGACCGGTTTACCCTCTTGCATGAGCACACCCCCTATACCGATCCCACTAGCATCACATTCAACTTCAAAAGTTTTAGTGAAATCCGGTAAAACAAGTACGGGTGCCTCAGTTAAGCGTTTCTTTAGTTCTCGAAAAGCATTTTCTTGAGATTGCCCCCATACAAAAGGAATATTCTTTCTAGTCAATTCATTCAAAGGGGAAGCAATAGCACTAAAATCTTTGACAAATCGATGGTAAAAACTTGCTAGGCCATGAAAGCTACGCACTTGACTCACTTTGTTAGGGGTAGGCCAATTTTTAATTGCTTTAATTTTGGACTCATCTACCTCTGTGCCATGAGTTGAAACAACAAAGCCTAAAAACACAAGTTTCTCCGTACAGAAAGTGCATTTCTCAAGATTAGCAAACAAGCGTTCATTCCTAAGCACTAGTAGGACTTACTTAATATGGGCAACATGATCATGCAAAGTTCTACTATATATGAGAATGTCATCAAAGTAGACTACCACAAATTTACCAATAAATTGGCGTAAGACATGATTCATCAAGCGCATGAAAGTGCTAGGAGCATTGGATAAACCAAAAGGCATGACAAGCCACTCATATAAGCCAAACTTAGTTTTGAAAGTGGTTTTCCATTCATATCCTTCACTCATCCTTATTTGGTGATAGCCACTCTTCAAATCAATTTTAGAGAAAATGGTTGCGCCACTAAGCTCATCAAGTATGTCATCTAAATGAGGAATGGGATGACGATAACGCATGGTGATATTATTGATGGCTCGGCAATCAACACACATGCGCCAAGATCCGTCCTTTTTGGGGACAAGAATAACAGGGACGGCGTAAGGACTTAAGCTTTCACGGACATACCCCTTGTCAAGTAGCTCCTGTACTTGGTGTTGAATTTCCTTGGTCTCCTCGGGGTTGGCGCGGTAAGGTGGCCAGTTGGAAAGAGGTGCTCCCGGAATGAGGTCGATGCGGTGCTTGATGCCTCGAATGGGTGGAAGCCCCTGCCGGGATCTCATCGGGGAAGACGTCCTCGAACTCCTACAAAACACGAGACATAGCTGGAGGAAGTGAGGGTGAGTCATTAGTCAAAGCAACTACATCTTTGTACACTAGTACAAAGTGTAGTGCAGGTGGGCCATTCCTCACTCCTTTCATCTCGGATTTGGTGGCTAGCATCACTAAGCCTCTACTCTCTTCCTTGCTCTTTTCTCTCATTTTGGGCTTGTGGCTCTTGCTCACCGGTTTGTGGAAGTCACTCAAGGATGTGCTCTCTCACTCACTTCTCTTCTTTTCTTCTTGAAGCCTGTTGAAAGGACCGAAGGTGCCAACTAGGGGGGTGAATAGGAGGCTAACAAAAATTACTTCTTTTAACTTGATTGAACGGGTTAAGCCTTAAACAGTGAAAGAGCATCTAGGCCCCAAGTTGGTTTTGATGGTTAATGACAACTCAAACTGGAATCTAACGTTTACAGTGAGTGCAAGCAGGTTTTTAGGTTCCAGAAAGAAGGGTCATCAAGGAAAGGATGACCACCAAAAAGGGTACAAGAGTGGTTTCCAGGACTAAGGAATGGTGGTGCTAGGTGGTTGTGCCACAGCTGTGAAGAAGCCGGTGCTGTGCAAAAAGTTGCAAGCAAGGTGATGGTGGCTTGATGCGTCAAGGGTCGTGACTACAGTTGGTGGGCAGGTAAGGCTTAGATTTGCTAGTTATTTTGAGTCCATAGGAAAAACCTGTACTATCAAGAGGGATGTAATCAGTATCAGTTGTCTAAGGGACTTTTGCTCAATGCTCAGAGGGTCGGTGTGTAAGCGGTAGAAAACCCCAGGGGCTAGAGTCACCGGTGTGACACAGCGTGTCACAGGTGGTCTAGTGCTCTAAGACTCAGGTACTTCTCTGGACCAGGGGAGAGCTTGTAAATGCTAAGAGAACTGCACTGCGATAGCTGGTCTGGTGAATCAGAGGGCTGTCGGAGGTTCTCTCCTTATAGGTTTCAGAGAGTGTTGTATGCTGAGGGCATGTCATGTGCCGAGACCGGGCTGAGTAGCTAGGCTGCGTCAGTTAAGGGTTCATCTGTGTGTGCCACCGGTGACACAGGTGTCGGTCTGCCTGAGCCGTTATAGTTGGGCGGAGTGGTTGGCTGTGTCACCGGTGGCTGACACCGGTAGCTCACTAATCCTACGTGGCAACAGTGTAACGGTCGGGTGCCTGTGAACCCTATATATAGGGGACTAGGGGAGGACTTCGTTCTCAACCTTGCAAAAACCTGTGAATCACATACGACCGTTGCAAAGCCTCCAACCACCGAACAAAAGCCAAAAGCATAAGTGATAGTTCGTGTGAGTGTGTGAGCTTTGAGCAAAGAGCAAAGGTTCCTCCAAGAGATTGCTGCTGGTTCATCTGTTATTCTTGGAGTGTCTGCTCCTAGACGGGTGTAGGAGTTGCTGGTACCACCCAAACTTGTGTGGGCTGGACCAGTAAGTTTGTGAAGGTGATTGAAGTCTACCTGCTTGAAAGGGATCTCAGGAGTCGACTAGAGGGGGGTGAATAGGTCGGCTCTAGAAACTAAAATGCCTAATGGGTTTCTCTTCTGGAGATAGGTCAATCCTAGAGAGAATATATGCAACTGATGCAGGTAACTGAGACTCAGCAAGATATATCAGATAAACACCAGACACTCAGATAGCAAACTCAGCTGATGTAAAACAAGTTATACACAGAGCTAACTGAGTCTCAGGTGTGAGAGTCAGGTGAGTGCATCAGATGACGTGAACAGGAAAGGTCCTATTTTTTTTAGCAAGAGCTAACTGAGTCTCAGGTGAGGAAACTCAGTTAGAGTGCAACAGATAAAGGTGCTCTAGTGATCTAAGCATGCATAGATATCAGAATAAATAAGAGCAGATCACAAGATAGAAAGTAAAGCACACAATGATTTGTTTTACCAAGTTCCTACTTCTTGCGAAGCAGTACGTCTCCGTTGA
Source organism: Stipa capillata (assembly GCA_019208055.1). Classification (NCBI taxonomy): domain Eukaryota; kingdom Viridiplantae; phylum Streptophyta; class Magnoliopsida; order Poales; family Poaceae; genus Stipa; species Stipa capillata. The sequence goes on along the minus strand of JAGXJF010005074.1, from coordinate 60,349 downwards.
GGAAGCTGTTCTCACAGCCGGCACCAAACCGTGTTCTTTCCTCGAGTACCTTTCTTGTGTGGAATCCTTTTGATCTTGTCGCAGCAAGACAGGCAGACCCAAATCGCCTTCACAGACTCTTGGTGACAGCCACACAAGACTTGGCTTGCTCACCAACTCCAAGAGCACTCCCACTCTTAGAGGAACCAATACCTCGAATGCTACACCTGAAGCACTAAGCAACTCTCTCTCACGATGGATGCACGCAGGCAACACTCACTTGGAGACCTAGAGCTCTCTCTTGCTCAACAGGTTGCTTTCGGGTTAGAGGCAAAGGTTAGGTAAAGGTTGAGGTTGAAAAACCTCCCCAGGTTCCCTATTTATAGGGTCCCTGGCAGCTAGCCGTTACCCTCATGCCACGTCAGATAAAGAGCCACCAGACCTAACCTGTCTGAGACTCAGCTAACATGCACCTCTGGTAACCTACTAGCCGCGGCTGAGCTACCCACCTGAGTCTCAGATGCCAAACTCAGGTGGACTCGGTTGCCTCAGGCAGCACCTGAGCACAACTCTGGCCGGCTCACTACAAGCCTAAAACTGACCAGAGAGCAATGGCCTCGCCACAGTCCCTGTCCAGCTCGCTCAGACCCTTGGCACTGGTTCCAAGCTTCTTCACCGAAGATGACTGCCCTTGTAGACGCACAGCGAACCCTTGGTCCAGATCCACCAGCTTCCTAGCTCCTCCAGGACTTATCAAGCTTGCATTCACGGCCCTTGAACTCCATCAAGCAACCATCACCTCGCTTGCCCTCGAGCACAGCCTCGGCTTCTTCACAACTGTGCCTCAGGAGCCTAGCTCATCTGGTTCTTCTGACCTTCCCAGTTCCTTGCTCTTTTTAGGGCTCATCATCAACAGTTGTCTCACTTCAGCTTTCACCTGTCCATCTAATCCCTGTTCACGCTCATTGCAAACATTAGACACAGGTGAGGATTGCCAATAACCATGAAAACCAAACTCTGGGACAAGATAGCCATCCTCCCAAGCTCCATGGGAGTGGATGCACTTTCACTGCTACGAGCAAAAGGACTTCCACAAGCCAAGGAAGAGGCCTGAACGTCAGGTACTCAAAGAACAAGCACGATTTAGTGCTGGCGATCTCTTCGGAGTAGCTTCTCCAACGGAGACGTACCTTCTCTGATAGGAGTAGGAAATTTTGGTGAAAAACCTCCTTGTCTCTGAGTGCTTTACTGTTTACTTCCTGCAGTGCTATATGCTTTTGCATACTCGTGTGATTCTTGCTATCTTTGTTTATCTGTGATAGATCACCTTTATACCTGCTTAGCTTAGTTGTGTCTCAGTTGCTAGAGATCTTATCTGTTACCTGTCATATCTACCTGTGACACAGGCAATAGCTATCTTCATATGTGCTAAGTTTTGATCTTACCTGCGTCAGACACCTGTGTGACAGCTGCATGCTATTTTTCATATCATATCACACCTGTGTCTAGTGCCTGTCACACAGCCTGTTAACACTTGCTTCTGCTCAAGTCTTAGTCTGTTAATCTAAGCCAAAAGAAGTAACTTTTGTTAGCCTCCTATTCACCCCCCTCTAGTCGGCACTCCTGGTCCTTTCAATTGGTATCAGAGCAGGTTGCTCTTTGATTTGGCCTAACAGCCAGAGTTAAAGGATGTCAGGCTATGAGGGTAAAATACCTGTCTTTAATGGGAATAACTGTGCTCTCTGGAAGAGAAAGATGCAAATGTATCTTATCGTTATCGATCCAGATGTGTGGGATGTTGTTTATACATGTTACGACTTGGAGAATCCCACAACACCTAGCATCGCTGATAAGAAGAATATTCAGAACAATGCTAGAGCTGCAACAACCATCTTCATGGGTTTACAAGAGCATGACTTCAACAGAGTTAGCACAATGGATTCTGCCAAGAAAATCTGGGATACTTTAGAGCAGATTTATGAGGGCAGTGATACTCTGAAGAAGTCCAAAAGAGGTCTGCTGGAATCAACTTTGGAGAGATTTGAGTATGAGCATGATGAGGACATCAACTCATTATTCTCAAGACTCACCATCATCACAAACCAGCTGAAGGCCTTAGGCTCCACCAGAGTTGAAGATGAGGATGTGATTAAGAAGTTCCTCTCAGTGCTTCCAAAGGCCTACAAAACCCTTGTTCTCTTGATAAAAGAAAAGGATGGGTTTGACAAGATGAAGCCTACTGAGGTGTTAGGAAGAATTCTAACACATGAGATGGAACTCAGGCAAGAGGGCAAGCAAAGCTCTTCTTCAGCACCTAAGAAGAATATTACCCTGAAGACCACTACTCCAACATCACTTCCTGAGAGTGATAGCAGTGAAGAACTTGATGAGGAGATGTCCAGTGAAGAAGAAAATGAACTCATCCTTCTCACAAGAAACTTTAGAAAGTTTTACAAGAAGAAGAAGCAACTTGGATCAGGTGGCAGATTCAGAGGGAAGAAGCTGTTCAGAGACAACAAATGCTTCGAGTGTAGCAAGGAAGGCCACTTTGCTACTGATTGTCCAAACAAGAAAAAGGACAGCAGCCACTACAAGAAGAAGAAGGACTTCAATGGGAAGAAGAAGACCTTCAACAGCAAGCACCCAACTTATTCCAAGAACAAGGCCACTGCCAGAGCCTATGTTGGACAGGCTTGGGTGTCTGAGGATTCAGGCTCAGAAGAGGAGTCTGAAGAAGAAGATCAAGTTGCTGGGATCGTCATCAGTATGGCTGACACACCCAGCTGTGACACAGCCATGTCACACAACTCCGAGTCAAGTGCTAAAGCTGACTATCTTCCATCCACTTCTGCCTCTTTGTGTCTCATGGCCAAAGGTTCTAAGGTACTTACTGAGGATGACTTCCCTGATTATGTTGAACTAATGGGCATCCTTGAAAGAACAGATAAGGCTTATGGCATGGAGAGGAAGGAGAACATATTCTTAAGGGATAAACTCAGGGAGCTGAGTGAATCTTATGATGAGGTTACTGATGATAGGGAAAACCTCAGGCTTGACCAGGAAACCTGGAAATAGCTCATGAAAAGCTCAAGGTAGCTCATGAGCTTCTGATAAAGGAACATGAGGAGCTCAAGGAAAAACATTCTTTGTGCACTGATATTTCTTCTACTATATGCACTGATGCTCCCTTGCCTGCTCCTACTGTTATTGAATCATGCCTGAACTATGCTAGCCGTATAAATATTCTAACATTCACAGGTGGAGTCACTGATGATTCAAAAGAGGCATCAACCTCTACTGCTACTAACCTTGTGGATGCAGATGAGCACAACAAGCTCAAAGAAGAGCTTGAAGAGCTTAAAAGGCTCATGAGGAAAGGCCTATGCACTGCCAATATTGGCATGCAAAATTACCAGCTCATTAGAGCTGAAATGTTGAGAAAGAATGAAGGCCGAAAAGGCTTGGGTTACATTCCTTCTGCACATAAAGATAAATTGCCTGCTGCTACTAATTCTAATCTTGCAGAGAATTTGTAAGACAGGCAGGTACATATGACAACAAATTTGTTGGTCATGTGCAGAGGAAGAGGAATGCAGTAAACATTCCCTCTAACCCAGCCTATGTCCTGCAGAAAGACATGAAAGGGAAAATAGTGGCCAAGTACATTGGTCGCAGGCACTTAACAAAATGGTTGCCAGCTATTTGGGTGCCCAAGGCCACAGTTGCTTGTGTCACCGGTGGCTCACACAGCCGTGTACCGACCAGCGTCACAGGTAGATCAAACAGGTCACTAACCCTTGTTGCAGGAGACTGTCAGCCCAAAAGGATTAAAGTCATATCATCTGTGGCAGATGCTACTAATCTTAAACACAAATATATTGTCTATACTTCTGCAACTGCTGCTTATGGTAAAATTGCAAAGGGAACCAAACGAGTTTGGGTCCCTAAACCCCATAACTAATTTTGCAGGATACTGTCTCCAGTGGAACTGAATGGGTTGTGGACAGTGGATGTACACAACATATGACTGGAGACAGAGAGGAGTTTGTAGAGGTCACACACGAAAACCTTCCAAGTAAACATGTGATCTATGCAGATAACTCCAAGGGAAAGGTAAATGACGTTGGTAAAGTCGTCATATCTGAACATCACTCTTTATCTAATGTAATGCTTGTAGATCAGATAGGCTATAGCTTCATGTCTGTGTCACAGCTGTGTGACATAGGTATGAAAGTCACGTTCTATCCTGATGAGGTTATAGCTTCCAAACTGTCTGATGACTCTCAAGTGTTCAGAGGATGCAGGTCTGGAAAGCTATACACAGTAAACTTCAAAGAACAGCCTGCAGCAGCTCCATGGTGCCTAATGGCCAAGACCAGTGTTGGCTAGCTGTGGCACAGGTGGCTAGGTCATGCAGGGATGAACCTTCTCAACAAACTGAGCAAACATGACTATGTCATTGGCCTTGAAAAGGTGAAGTTTGAGAAGGACAAGCGCTGCAGCTCATGTCAAGCCGGCAAACAAGTTGGAGCTGCCCATTGCCCCAAGAATGTCATGACCACCACCGCACCTTTTGAGCTCATACACGTTGACCTCTTCGGTCCCACTACATATGAAAGCTTAGGAGGTAACAAGTATGGATTTGTCATTGTAGATGATTTTTCTCGCTATATTTGGGTGTTCTTTTTGAAGGAGAAGACACAGGTTTACAAGAAATTCAAGTACCTCATTGTCAGAGTACAAAATGAGTGGAAGGTAAACCTTGTCAAAGTTAGGAGTGACAGTGAGACTGAGTTCAAAAACTCAAAGGTGGAAGCATTTCTGGACAAGCATGGGATTAAGCATGAGCTATCAAGTTCATATGCTCCACAGCAAAACGGAGTAGTGGAAAGGAAGAACAGAACCCTGATAGAGATGGCAAGGACACTGCTGGATGAGTACAAGACCTCACCAAGATTTTGGGCTGAAGCTGTCAACACTGCCTGCCATTCCATCAACAGGATATATCTACATCCACTACTCAAGAAGACTCCATACGAGCTGCTCACCAACACAAAGCCAAATGTCTCATACTTCAGAGTATTCGGTTGTAAGTGCTACATTCTTAGGAAGGGCAAACGCCTCACTAAGTTTAAAGCTAAATCTGATGTTTGTATATTCCTTGGTTATGCTACTAATTCCCATGCCTATAGAGTTTTTAACACCTTCTCAAAGGCTGCAGAAGGATCACCCTGTAGACAATATCATCGATGCCATTAATAGGGGAGTGACTACTCGTTCTCGAATTGCAAATTTCTGTGAACATTACTCTTTTGTTTCTAGTGTTGAACCCAGGAACATCAAGGAAGCTCTCATGGATGCTGATTGGATAAATGCAATGCATGAAGAGCTCAATCAGTTCGAAAGAAACCAAATTTGGTCCCTAGTGGAAAGGCCCAATGATCACAATGTGATTGGAACAAAATGGGTCTTCAGGAACAAACAAGATACAAATGGACAAGTGGTAAGGAACAAAGCCAGACTTGTGGCTCAAGGGTTTACACAAGTGGGAGGTCTGGACTTTGGAGAAATCTTTGCTCCAGTAGCAAGACTTGAAGCCATCAGGTTCCTCCTTGCTTATGCTGTACATTGTAACATCAAGCTTTATCAGATGGATGTGAAGTCTGCCTTCCTGAATGGTAAACTCTCTGAACTTGTTTATGTTAAACAGCCACCTGGTTTTGAAGATGATAAGAAACCACACCATGTCTATAAACTACACAAAGCACTCTATGGCTTAAAGCAAGCACCTAGAGCATGGTATGATACATTGAAAGAATTTCTGATCAAGAATGGATTTAAAATGGGCTTAGTAGACACAACTCTATTCATTAAGAAAAATGGAAAGGATTTATTTGTGTGCCAAATATATGTCAATGACATAATATTTGGCGGTACTAACCGCTCCATGAGTGATGAGTTTAGCCAGATGATGACCAAAAGGTTTGAGATGTCTTTGGATGGAGAACTCAAGTACTTCCTAGGACTTCAGATCAAACAACTCAAGGAAGGTACATTCGTTCACAAGAAAAGTTCACCAAAGACATCATCACTAAGTTTGGCATGAAGGATGCAAAGTCTATTCATACTCCCATGCAAACAAATGGTCATCTAGACCTAAATATCGAAGGTAAGTCTGCTGATCAGAAAGAGTTCAGATCCATGATAGGATCCCTGCTTTACTTATGTGCATCTAGGCCAGACATTATGTTGAGTGTATGCATGTGTGCTAGATTTCAAGCTAATCCTAAAGACTGTCACAGAATTACAGTAAGAAGGATACTGAGATACTTGATTCAAACCTCAGGCTTTGGCTTATGGTATCCTAAAGGTGCAAATTTTGAGCTAGTTGGCTATTCTGATAGTGACTATGCCGGGTGTAAGGTTGACCCAAAAAGCACCTCTGGTACTTGTCAATTTCTAGGACATTCCTTAATGTTCTGGTCATCCAAGAAACAAAACTCAGTAGGTCTTTCCATTGCAGAAGCTGAGTATATAGCTGCTGGTAGTTGTTGTGCTTAGTTATTATGGATGAGGCAGACCTTGAAAGATTTCAACGTATCTTTTAATCAAGTACCCCCTCTTCTGTGATAATGAAAGTGCAATTAAGTTAGCCAACAACCCAGTGCACCACCAAAGATCCAAACACATTGAAGTAAGGCACCACTTCCTGAGAGATCATGTTGAGAAGGGAGATATACAGATGTGCCATGTAAGGACTGAAAAATAATTAGCTGATATTTTCACCAAGCCCTTAGATGAGACTAGGTTCTGTGCTCTGAGGAGTGAATTGAATATCATTGATGTCTCTAATCTTCAATAAAAAGGATTGGCTTGGTGTCTAGCTCATATATTCTGTCATTTACATGCCTTACATGCTCATCTGTGTTGATCACCTGTGTCACAGATGTATGGGTTTTTATGCATAGTATAGAGATCTTTCAGCTGTGTGTGCACATTATTGTGTACCTATTTTTAAAATCAACTCATGTCAGTTTTAGTTTTGCTTGATTGATTTTCTGGCAAACTAACATTGGGAAGATTGCATAAGGATTTCCTGATAGTGTTCATATGCTTGCTCCCTTATCAAATTCTCTCTGTCTTGGTGTTCTATGGATGAAATACTTGTCACCTGAGCTATCTGTCTGTGTCTCAGGTGAATGCTTTTGATTCCCGTAGGCCCTAGGGTACTTTGTCTACTCACCTGTGTCACAGGTCCCTCTGTCAGCTGTGACACAGCCACCTTATACCCCTTCGGCCTATATAAGACGTCGATACATTTTCCACAGAACCCACGTTCTACGTTAAAACCCCAAACTTCTGCCGTGCGCCAAAACATCAAATTCTCGATGAAATCGACGTTTTCGCCCCTCCAAATCTTTCGAAGCATCGGAGAAAGATTTCTGAAGAGCTCCAGCAACAATTCGTCCGCGCATTATCAATCTTTGCTTAAAGTAAGCTTCCACCAACCCTACTTTGCGCCTGTTCTTGCTTAGGGCTTATGCTTTTGCTCTAAAGCCTAATCCATTAGCGCATTGTTAGTTGTTAGGGTTGGTTTAGCTCCTGATAATCTTTCAGAACCTATATTGCTCGAAATTAACCACCGAAAACCAGTAAATCTCTAGATTTCTAAAATCTGCCGTCCGCCTCCGCACGTAGCTGTGTCACCGATAGGGTCTCACCTGTCACACAGGCAAGTCTATCCAAAAGACTGAGACCTCGGTTTGTTACCAAGTCCTCACCTGTGTCTCCCCGTTCTCACACAGGTGTCTCACACAGCTACTACCTTTTTGCATCTCAGGAACACCTCTTACCTATTTTCTGTCTTATCTATCTGGTTTCTACAGATGTCTTCAGGATCTGAGAAAGCTGACAGTGGGATGCAGTGGTCTGACCCAGAAGCATCCAGCTTTGAGATTAACATTTTAGATTCAGATCAGGAAAGAGAGAGGCTGAGACAGAAAGCAGAGGTAGCTGAAACAAGAAAGGCAAGCCAAAGGGCTTACAGGCAGAGAAAAGCAGTTGCAAAGAAATCAGCTTCTCAAGCTAGTAAATCTAGTTCTGCTCAGCGTGCTCCACCCAAGAGGACAAGATCCTCAGCTGCTGTTGAGCACACATCCTTGGGAAAGGAAGCAGCTAAGAAGCAGAAGCAACCAGCTAAGAGAGGTTCAAAGCCACCAGTCTCTCAAGCAACCCTTTCAGATTCAGATATTGGGGATGACATCCCAATAGGGCTCAGGGCCACTCTAAGGATGAAAAAGGCTGAAGAACACTAGGAAGCTATCAAAGCTCAAAAGATTGGCATACAGCTAGATGCAAAAGAGCAAGCTGAAAAGGAAACTTCAGCTGGTCCATTGACCATCTTCTCTTCAGAAGAATTGGCCAAACACGATGCCTTAGCCTTAGAGAGGCTAGAAATTTATGAAGAAGCAAGAAAGAGCCAAGCAAAGCTTAAAGAATTTCTCAAGCAAAAGAAAATGAGAGCAACTGAATTGAAGAAACTGAAAGCTGCTCGAGGCAAAAGCAAAGAGAGTTTTCAGAGGTATAAAACACTCATAGCAGTGCAAGCTTCGGAAGAAGAACGTGGCAAGGCTCAGCCACTCTTGCTGGTATAAGAAAATAGAAAGCCTTGTTAGAGGCTGCTAAGTTCAGACAAGAGAAAGCAGCAAGACTCTCTAAAGCCTCTCAACCTATTGGCATTGTTGTCAGAGTTCCTCAAGCTTCAGTGGAAGAACAGACTGAAGTTCATGTCGAGCAACCTACAGAAACCTCCTGGTTTCCTGAAGCAAGTCCTCCTGCTGTTGCTCCCCCTCAAGCTCCCAAGAGGAAAAGAACAAAAACTGTTGTGATCAGTGATGAACCTCAAGCCAAGAGGCAACCAGATGCAGATGTTGAAATAATCTCTGAGACGACTCAAAGCTCCAAGCCATCCTTAAAAGTTCAATTCGATCAACAGACGTCTGCCATTCAGGAATTGAAGAAGGAGATGCCACCACCGGTGTTACCAGTGGCTAGCCCAGCTAAGTCAAGTCTGCAGACATACCAGAGGAGAAGCAGAAAATCTCAAAGTTCTACAAGCGTAGAATCCATTTCCTCCCTGGATGTCCAGAAACAGATGTCTCCATCCCAATTTCTGGCATCTGAGGCCGAAGAACAGACAGCCAAAGAGGCCCATGAGCTCCAATCTCCAAAGGCTAGATCTGTGACGCCTTTAGAAGCTGCCAAACAAACAAGTCCACAGTTGTCTCAACCAGCTGTGTCACAGGCAGAAGAAGCTCAGGCCCAAGAGCCACACCTGTCTAACTCACCTGTGCCACCGCCAGCTGACCCAGCTCCTTCAGCTCAAGCGCCTGTGTCATCACCTGTGGCACAGGCAAGTCAGTCAGCTGAGCAAGATGAAAGCTCTGAGAGCTCATCAGATGATGGCAGAGGTGTGTCTGTTACCCCTCCCAGACCGAAAGAAGCTAGAGCTGATTCAGATGAAGATTACCAAGCCGAGAGATCTTCTCCAAGTACAGAATCAACTGACGAAGAAGAGGAAGAGGAGGCAGAGGCTGAACAAGCAGATAGCTCACCCAGTCTTTCAGTTGGAGAAGAAGATCTAGAAACTAAGTATTATTACATCTTCTCTCATGCCTTGAGGACTGAGGTGAATCAAATGCAGTTCATCTCCCGAGCTGTGGCCAAGAAGCTACCCAAAAGTAATCCCCAGAAATCAGGAAGCAAAGTTGCCTCCATGAGCACAAGTGCTTTCATAAGAATGAGGTCAGCTTGAAGACAAGGAGTTTCAAGCAGCATCTTGCTCAGACCCTAGATTTCACACTAATCTTCAAAGGGGTCTCTACCATGAAATCTTTGCTTCCAAGGGATTTGTAGATTGCAAGGCCATAGACTGGTCTGCTTTAACTGATCCCAGACTAAGGAGTCTTCAATCTCTCATCCAAGCCTCAGGTCTGGAGTTCATATGCAATCTTCAACAAGACTATGACCCAGAAATCATTAAGGAATTCTATGCCACTGTCTGGGTAGATCAAGAAAATCAAGATGTCATGCTATGGAAGACAAGAGGCCAGTTGCTCTCAATCATAGCTCCAAAATTCAACAGCTTGTTTCATGCACCTATTGAGCCTGGTATGCCCAATTTGTTCAAGCTAGAGCCTGTCTCCAATGCTGACAGAAGAAAATTCTATCCAAAGAATTTTACGTTCCCTGTCAATGCCCCTTCAGATCATGTGTACTTCAAGGGGATCACAATCACAGCAAAGCATCTTGTAAAGATTCTTCATGTCACCCTCCAGCCCAAAGGAGGAAATACAGATGCAGTATACAATTCAGTATGGCAGGTGCTGGTGCACATAGCAAAGAACATTCATTTTGATGTGGCTAGATATATATTTCCATGAGATAGATGCTGTACAGAAGGACAAGAAAGCTAAGCTGAGGTATGGGTCATACATCATGTACATGATCCTTCAGAGAACAGGTCTTCTGGATTCTAACTTTGACATGACAGTAAAGACCATCAAGATCCAGCTCAGACCTCAGGCTGATGACCATCCTGATGAGGTTGCTGTTCTAGCTTTGTTTGGTGAGTCCCCTGATCCAGCGGTGTCAGCTCCCGGTGACACAGCTGCTCCAACAGCTCCTCAAGCGCCTGCTCCCTCCGTTCCTGTGCCTTCAGTCCAAGTCCCCGCCGGTGTCACCGCTGATACTCCCACACCTGACCCAGCTGAGTTAGTATCTGTGACACAGGTGGCTGCAGATGGCACTCTGTCCTCCTATCTGATGTCTCAAGCAGCTGCCAGAGCTTATCAGAACAAAGCGATGCCAACACAGTTTGCAGCTCTGCGCCGAGAGAATCTTCAGCTCAGATCAGAAGTCTCCAGTCTGCAATCCAAGGTTGATCAGCTGCAGGTTCAGATGTCAGAAGTTCTCCAGATCTTGAAGTCAAAGCTTTGAATGTGTCTCTTCCTCACCCCTTCTTGGTGTTTTAGTGTCAAAGGGGGAGAGATTCATTCATAGGGGGAGTCATAGGGGGAGAGTTTCATACAAAGGGGGAGAGAGTTGTAAGAGGGAGAGAATAGAGAAAGGGGGAGAAAGAAAATTATTTTCTGGTGTACTCAAGGCTTGTTCTATTTCTGATTTTCTTTTCTGCCTTGATTACAATTAATACTAAGTCTTGTCTTGCTCACTTTACTCTGATGCTGAAATATTTCAGTGTGACAAGTGTGTTGCTATAATGCATATGTTCTATGCTCTGAAGCATAGGTTTAGACTGTTTTTGCTCTGATTAGTCTGCTTGCTCTGATTCATATACTCATGATTAATCCTATGCTCATTGACTTATGCTCGGATTCACATATTCATAATAAACATATGCTCTGATCCAAATATTCATGTTAGAGCCCTTGCTCTGATATACATGCCCATTGGCACTCTGATACATATGACCAGAAATCTGTGTGGATCTGATACATATATCCATAGTGAATCTGCTCTCTAATATTCTCATATGTTCTAGGATATATATTCCGATGCTCTGACACATTTTTATATGCTCTGGTTCTTGCAAATGCATCAAGAGAAAAATATTTCAGTTCAGCTCACTATTCTCTGACACACCTATTGTTCTGAACTGATAAAAGTGTAAGTTGTAAGAAAATGCTGCCCATATCCAACAATTATAATCTGTGCATTGGCAAGTTAAAAACAAATCTCTTGTGCACAGCTTCAGGGGGAGTGTATTCTCTACAACCTGCACATATACCTTCTATTCAAATTGATATGCAAATTTGTTGAATGGGTTGCCACTAACCACCAAAAAGGGGGAGATTGAAAGAACATCTAGGCCCCAAGTTGGTTTTGATGGTTAATGGCAACTCAAACTGGAATCTAACGTTTACAGTGAGTGTAAGCAGGTTTTTAGGTTCCAGAAAAAGGGTCATCAAGGAAAGGATGACCACCAAAAAGGGTATAAGGGTGGTTTCCAGGACTAAGGAATGGCGGTGCTAGGTGGCTGTGCCACAGCTGTGAAGAAGCCGGTGCTGTGCAAGAAGTTGCAAGCAAGGTGATGGTGGCTTGATGCGTCAAGGGCCGTGACTACAGTTGGTGGGCAGGTAAGGCCTAGATTTGCTAGTTATTTTGAGTCCATAGGAAAAACCTGTACTATCAAGAGGGATGTAATCAGTATCAGTTGTCTAAGGGACTTTTGCTCAATGCTCAGAGGGTCAGTGTGTAAGTGGTAGAAAACCCCAGGGGCTAGAGTCACCGGTGTGACACAGCGTGTCACAGGTGGTCTAGTGCTCTAAGACTCAGGTACTTCTCTGGACCAGGGGAGAGCTTGTAAATGCTAAGAGAACTGCACTGCGATAGCTGGTCTGGTGAATCAAAGGGCTGTCGGAGGTTCTCTCCTTATAGGTTTCAGAGAGTGTTGTATGCTGAGGGCATGTCATGTGCCGAGACCGGGCTGAGTAGCTAGGCTGCGTCAGTTAAGGGTTCATCTGTGTGTGCCACCGGTGACACAGGTGTCGGTCTGCCTGAGCCGTTATAGTTGGGCGGAGTGGTTGGCTGTGTCACCGGTGGCTGACACCGGTAGCTCACTAATCCTACGTGGCAACAGTGTAACGGTCGGGTGCCTGTGAACCCTATATATAGGGGACTAGGGGAGGACTTCGTTCTCAACCTTGCAAAAACCTGTGAATCACATACGACCGTTGCAAAGCCTCCAACCACCGAACAAAAGCCAAAAGCATAAGTGATAGTTCGTGTGAGTGTGTGAGCTTTGAGCAAAGAGCAAAGGTTCCTCCAAGAGATTGCTGCTGGTTCATCTGTTACTCTTGGAGTGTCTACTCCTAGACGGGTATAGGAGTTGCTGGTACCACCCAAACTTGTGTGGGCTGGACCAGTAAGTTTGTGAAGGTGATTGAAATCTACCTGCTGCGAGCAAAAGGACTTCCACAAGCTAAGGAAGAGGCCTGAACGTCAGGTACTCGGAGAACAAGCACGATAGTGCTGGCGATCTCTTCGGAGTAGCTTCTCTAACAGAGATGTACCTTCTCTGAAAGGAGTAGGGAACTTCGGTGAAAAACCTCCTTGTCTCTGAGTGCTTTACTTGTTTACTTCCTGCAGTGCTATATGCTTTTGCATACTCGTGTGATTCTTGCTATCTTTGTTTATCTGTGATAGATCACCTTTATACTTGCTTAGCTTAGCTGCGTCTCAGTTGCTAGAGATCTTATCTGTTACCTGTCATATCTACCTGTGACACAGGCAATAGCTATCTTCATCTGTGCTAGGTTTTGATCTTACCTGTGTCAGACACCTGTGTGACAGCTGCATGCTATTTTTCATATCATATCACACCTGTGTCTAGTGCCTGTCACATAGCCTGTTAACACTTGCTTCTGCTCAAGTCTTAATCTGTTAATCTAAGCCAAAAGAAGTAACTTTTGTTAGGCTCCTATGCATCCCCCCTCTAGTCGGCACTCCTGGTCCTTTCAAACAGGAACCAGGGTTAGCTAGCTGTGTGACAGGTGAGTGACACAGGCAACAGATGATGTGTAAATTAGCATGCAGCTGTTACACAGGTGCCTAACACAGGTGTTCTAAGGACTTAGTAAATGATGAGCAATCAATGTGCCTGTGTAACAGGTAACTGACTCAGGTATGAGATAAGATATATAGCAACTGAGACACAGTTAATGAAACACAGGTATAAGGGAGATCTATAACAGATAAACAAAATAAGTCTAAGATCTCACAAGCAAGCAAGCAACAGGAAGCTGGAGAGGAGCTTTGCTTGCCTTCTTGCTTAAGCTCCATCTCATGTGTTAGAATCCTTCCTAACACTTCTATGGGCTTCATTTGTTCAAACCCATCTTTTTTCTTCAGCATGAGAACAAGTGTTCTGTAGGCTTTTGGAAGCACTGACAAGAACTTCTTGATTACGTCTTCATCTTCCACTCGGTTGGAGCCTAGGGCCTTCAGCTGGTTGGTGATAATGGTGAGTCTTGAAAATAGAGAATTGATGTCTTCACCATGCATGCTCGAGTTCAAACCTCTCCAGCTTTGATTCTAGAAGGCTCCTCTTTGACTTCTTTAGAGTGTCACTGCCTTCATGGATCTGCTCCAAGGTGTCCCAGATATCCTTAGCAGAGTCCATGGTGCTGACCCTGTTGAAGTCATGCTCTTGCAAACCCATAAATATAGCAATGGCAGCCTTAGCATTGTTCTGAATGTTTCTCTTGTCGTTTACGCTAAGAGCAGCTGGGTCTGCCAACCTGTAGCCTGTACAAACAACTTCCCACACATCTGGATCAATAGAGATAAGATGCATTTGCATCTTTCTTTTCCAGAAGGCATAATTAGTTCCATTGAAAATAGGTATTTTACCCTCATAGCCCGACATCCTTTACTCTGGCTATTAGGCCAAATCAAAGAGCAACCTGCTCTGATACCAATTGAAAGGACCGAAGGTGCCGACTAGAGGGGGGTAAATAGGAGGCTAACAAAAATTACTTCTTTTAACTTGATTGAACAGGTTAAGCCTTAAACAGGAACCAGGGTTAGTTAGCTGTGTGACAGGTGAGTGACACAGGTAACAGATGATGTGTAAATTAGCATGCAGCTGTCAGACAGGTGCCTAACACAGGTGTTCTAAGGACTTAGTAAATGATGAGCAATCAATGTGCATGTGTAACAGGTAATTGACTCAGGTATGAGATAAGATATATAGCAACTGAGACACAGCTAATGAAACACAGATATAAAGGAGATCTATAACAGATGAATAGAATAAGTCTAAGATCTCACAAGCAAGCAAGCAAGCAGGAAGCTAAAGACAATACAGGAAAGTACTCAAGGAGACAGTGTGTTTTTCACCGAAGTTTCCAGCTCTTCACAGAGTGGTACGTCTCCGTTGGAGAGGCTACTCCGAAGAGATCGCCAACACCGAATCGTGCTTGTTCTCCGAGTACCTGACGTTCAGGCCTCTTCCTTTGCTTGTGGAAGTCCTTTTGCTTGCAGCAGGTAGACTTCAATTCACTTTCACAAACGTCTGGTTCAGCCCACACAAGCTTGAGTGATACCAGCGACTCCTACGCCCGTCTAGGAATAGACACTCCAAGAGTAGTAGATTCAGCAGCAACAACTCTTGGAGGAACCAATACTCTTTGCTCAAGAACTCTAACTCTCCCGAACTGACACTTAGAAAACTTTGGCTTTTGTTCGGTGGGAAGAGGCTTTGCAACGGTTGAATATGATTCACTGGATTGGCAAAGGTTGAGGTCAAAGACCTCCCCTGGTCCCCTATTTATAGGGTTCATAGGAACTTGACCGTTATACTGTTGCCACGTAGGATTAAGTGAATCACCGGTGTCAGCCACCGGTGACACAGCCAACCACTCCGTCCAACTGTAACCGGGTCAAGCAGACCGATACCTGTGTCACCGGAGGCACACACAGATAAACCCTAAACTGACATAGCAGCACTACTCAGCCCGGTCTTGGCACATGACATGCCCTCAGCGCACAACACTCTCTGAAACCTAATAAGGAGAGAACCTCCGACAGCCCTCTGACTTAGCAGACAAGCCATCGCAGCGCAGGTTCCTTAGTGTTTACAAGCTCTCCCCTGGTACAGAGATGTACCTGAGTCACAGAGTGCTAGACCACCTGTGACACAGCTGTGTCACACCGGTGACTCTAACCCCTAGGGTTTTCTACTGCTAGCACTGCAGAGTACAAGCACACACTTGTGCAAAACTGTTGACACAGGGCCACTAACCTCAAAGCATTAGTGCCACTGTCCAACATCTTGAGCATTAAGCAATTAGAACCTCCACAGATCACTACTGCATCATCCCTCTTGATAGTACGGGTTTTTCCTATGGACTCAAAGAAACTAGCAAATCTAGGCTTTACCTGCCCAGCAACTGCAGTCACGGCCCTTGACGCATCAAGCCACCATCACCTTGCTTGCAACTCCTTGCACAGCACCGGCTTCTTCACAGCTGTGGCACAGCTACCTAGCACAGCCATTCCTTAGTCTTGGAAACCACCCTGGTGGTGATCCTTTCCCTGATGACCCTTCTTTCTGGAACCTACTAACCTGCCAACACTCAATGTAAACGTTAGATTCCACTTTGAGTTCCCATTAACCATCAAAACCAACTTGGGGCCTAGATGCTCTTTCACTTGCCAACTTTTGAGCATTGTCGGCGATGATTTGGCTCGGCGTCATGGGACGAAGCACGTACTCCTTGTGGTGCCACCGAAAGATGTACTCATTGGTGTGGCCATCATGGTGCGCCGCTCGGTCGTGCTGCCATGGGCGGCCCAACAGAAGGTGGCACACCGTCATGGGTACTACATCACACTCCACCGTGTCTTGATAGGCTCCAATCTTGAAGGAGACTTGCACCATGTTTTGTATCTTGACGGTGCCGCTATCGCTCAGCCACTGCACATGGTAGGGACGTGGATGCTTCTTATACTTCAGGTTTAGTTTAGAACATAGCTCCTGACTTGCCAAATTGTGACAACTTTCTCCATCGATTATGACTTTAATGGTTTTGCCGTCGATTGCGGCCTTGGTTTGGAAGAGATTGCACTGTTGTTCAGGCTCATCTTGAACTTGGACAGTGAGGATCTTCTTGGTGATGACGAGGGATGGACCTGACTCGGTCTCGCAATACATTTGCTCTTGTCCATCTTCATATTCTCCTTTTTGCTCAAGCCTTGCTACTTCATGGATAGCATCAATCTCGCCTTCGCTTGCAGACTCATACTCGCATTCTTCAGTGATCAACATTACACATGCATTGGGGCACTCTCTTTGCATGTGACCACGCCCTTGACACTTGAAGCATACGATGTCACGGGTTTTGCCCGTGGAAGCCATTGAAGAAACATTGCTTCGAACCGGTGCATCCTTTGAAGAAGAGGTGGTAGGGGCAACTTGTGTTTGACCATTGGCGCAGGCTTGTACTTCTACCTCCCACATGACCTTCTATCTTGGTTGTGGTTGGCCTTGGAGCAAACTTTGCACTCGGAGTGGGGCAAGGAGCAACCGCCATGGGGCGCGAGGTGTAAGGGGTGGAACGTGAGGCATATGCTGATGATTTGGAGTAGCGAGCATCCTCTTGCACCTGGCGCTCTGCTTTGATAGCTTGATACACTAACTCCACAACTGTGTTGTAGGGTTGATAGTCGGCGATGCACTTTATTGGGTGGCTCAATCTGGCCAAGAAGCGTGCCATAGTTTGCTCTTCAGTCTCTTGGACATTAGATCGGATCAAGGCGGTTTCCATCTCCTTGAAGTATTCTTCAACTGTCCTATTGCCTTGCTTAAGATCTTGAAGTTTCTTGAAGAGATCTCTCTTGTAGTACTTGGGCACAAAACGGGCCCGTATTTCTCTCTTCATCTCTGTCCAGGACATGACAGGTGGCTCTCGATGGTCGCCTCGTTGATTTTGCACTTGCTCCCACCAAATAAGTGCATATCCATCGAACTCAAGGGAGGCCATGGCAACCTTCTTCTCTTCGGAGTAATTGTGCATCCGAAAAACCTTGTTCACTTTGAGCTCCCATGTGAGGTACTCTTCGGGATCAATAGCATCACCAGAGAATTTGGGCATTGTGAACTTGAGCTTGCCAAACTTTTCCTCCCCATCTCCTTATTGACACCTTTGCCAGTGTTCTGTACCCTCATCATGATAATTTCACCTTCTGAACTCTGGGTCTCTATCTGGACGTCTTTGATGTCTCTATTCACTAGGTTGGTGAAAGCTTGAACCTCCTTCTGATGCAGTTCCCTCATTCTCTTCATGTCCGTGGTGGCTTCTTGATCGACCCTGATTGTGTGGTCCATGAGTTGGAACTCGGCCTCTTGATGAAGAGAGAGGTGCTCGGTGTCTAGCTGTTCTTCGAGCTTGAGCACGCCATACCGCCATCTCGGCATCGGTCTCATCAAGAGGTTTTTCTTCATCAATCTCTGCTTCTGGAATTCGGCCCCGAAGTGCTTGAACAACTTCCTGCACAATGCTTGTCTTCATAGACTCCATTTGTCGGGTCATGTCATGCCTCAAATTGTCCACAGTGTCATAGAGACTCTGTTGGAGGGCCAAATGTTGCCCTCGAGTCACACAATCTTCATTACCACTCACTCCGTGTGATCCTTCCCTGGACATGGTTAGCGAAATAACAATATATGTGGAATATGTGGAATTTTGGAACTCTCTCACCTCACTTACCACCGAAGTCCTTGCCTCCTTGGATTGAAGGATCGACGGGCCGTGGAGGGTAAAGGTGACCCTCAAGAGTAGTTGAAGGAGTCCCAAGTCCCAAAGCACTAACTCAAACAAAGCTTTTAGTGGATCTCGGAAGGATTAGCACAATACACTAAGCAAATGGAATAATGAGATTTTATAAAGATTAGTAATAATCCACAATGACACTATACAATAAGAGTTGATCTCAAAGGATATAAGCGAAGCTCAACAACTCACACGCAACGATAATGGGATTTATGCAACCAAAGGAATGAGCTAGCACAAGGTTGTCCCTAACGAAGACTAGAGGCTCACGTTGCACAAATACTAGAAAAGACGCTAGCTCGATTGCAAATTTGTAGGGTAAAAGAAAAGATTTGTACACTTGACTACTCTCCCTATTTGGATTTCCTACAAAAGGATCATTGGTATTTGCTTTTTAAAAAAATATTGATTCTTCTCTCTCTTTTTTTTATTGATTCTTCTTCCTCTTTTCTTTATGCCAAGATCTTACAAGACTAACGTTGTTGATTGCTTAGGAAAGGATGTTCTAAGTAGCGCAAGTGTACAAAACCCTAGCAATCATCAATGAGCTAGTCTTAATAGGATCAAAGTTTTCACAAAGGATGGATTGGCTCACAAAGAAAATGCAAGGAAGAAGGGTCTTTTCGGAGATTATACCTTGTTTGTGGAGGTTGGTGTCTTTGATGATGACCTAGAGCTCGTCGTTAGCTTTCCAACGAGTCCAAGTTCTCTGAAAACGGACACCGGATGTGGAAGATGTGCCCAAAATAGAAGAGCCGCTGCGTGCAGTCCTCAGCAGATCCGGACTGTCCGGGTTGAATCCGGATGGTCTGGCCGCCCAGACTGTCCAGGTGAAATCCGGATGGTCCGACCGCTGAACAGAGGATGAGACCTGCAATGCGGGCGGCCCGAAAACCACCAAATCGGAGGGACAAACAACCAAATTGGTTCAAGCAATGCAAAGGAAGGTTAGATTAACAAGTATAGCGAAGATCTAATGGATCAGAACCAACCAAAGCTCACTCAAAACTCTAATTGCATCAAGATTTCAAATCGGGCTCTTTTTGTGGGGTTTTCAAAATAGGTAAGAAAAACCAAAATAAAGCTAGCAATTGGGGGTAGAGAAAGAGGGGATACAAATCCAAATCATGGCAACCTAGAGCTCTGATACCAAGTTGATACGGTGGCTCCCGATCTTCACGATTTGGACAAGGATAACTAGGAGGGCCTAAGTGAAATCCCAAACCAACAACAAAACCCCAACGGGTTAGCCTTTGGAACTAGGACTCAAATCAACTCCTTCTCTCGATGAATGCCACAATTACCATCTGGGGACACGCGCCGATCCTTACAATCCAAAGAGGAATACAAGGTCTAAGATGGATCTCCTAATCTAGAGGAATTAACCCTAGATGAGGAGCAAAGCTCTCTTAAGTCTAAAAACAAGTCTGAAACCCTAATTAGGGGAGGGGTACGGTATTTATAGGGTTAGCCCTCCACTTAAGATACATGAGCCGTGGCCCGTTTAAACTACACGTAGGCAGGTTCGGACTGTCCGGATTTGGGCCGGACTGTCCGGGTTGGCCGAAGGGTCCGGGCTGTAGTCCGGGATGCAGTCCGGGCTGTCCAGAGAGGATCCGGACCCTCAGCCGGACTGTCCGGGCTGCAGTCCGGGCTTTCCAGAGAAGGTCTGGACTAGCAGCCGGACTGTCCGGGCTTGGGGTCCGGCCGTCCAGAGGGTCAAGGCTTCAGCCGGACAGTCCGGGTCTTCTTCTTCAGTGCACGTCCGGAGGTTCCAAGGCAGCACTCCGGGCATGGCTGGTCTTGAAGTTTAGAGTCCCGATGCCCTCCACCTTGGACAGTCCCTCGTACCTAAGCATGCATAGAGTTGGTGCATTAGGTAGCATACCATTCTTGTTCAAAAATGGTAAAGTGTCAAGGAGAAGAAGATTTACCTCATGTTGGGCGTTGGCGCGCGCGCGTGTCATTGGCCCAACAAACAGAGGTGGGCTTGGGCATGACGTGGTGTTGTCTATGGTGGTGTCCGCATCAACTAATCTCATTGTTCGGGTGTTGTCAAGGGCGAGGGGTGACATTGAAATTTGCTGCTGCGTGCCTGCCGAACCTCTCTAGGCATGACAATTGGTTGTCATTTTTTTTCTTTCTTTTAATAATTCGGCTGTGTGTATTCTCGATGTCTCAACTAGTCTTTTGACATCATATTATCGCAGAGATCAAATGTATTTTATATCATCTTATGTATTAATATAGTGCTGGCTATCTAAAAACTTAATACTATTTATACACAAAACGTGATTTTAATTGTAGGGATCCAAGTTTAAATTTTAGCCCTGATATTAGCTACTTGGAGGGTTCGGATGCACAGGATTTGTCGAACATGTGTTTTTTTCTTTTATATATCCCTAGTTGGATACGGCTTGACGGCAATAGGTAGGCACCACAAGGGTACCGAGGCTAGACACGAGGACACGACTTGCATGCGTACAACTGATGTGGCAAGCTAGCAAGGAAGCATTCGACATCTATCACCACTGGCACAGGCACATGGCGAGGAAGGACTTACGGACCGTGCCTTACGGTAGTTGGCAGCGGAAAATTATCGGGCAACACTGCAGTTCAACAATATTATAATTTTTGAGATGTGTGAATTATGAAGTTTTGAGGTTCTCGATCTAGTATTCGATTTATGCAATTTTGCATGAGTAGACTTGCAATCATCTCACTTAGCTAGCATTTTTCTCATGGGCCCCCTCCCATCTTTGAATTTTTTTATGTCTCCGTCGTCTGTCAGAAAGAGTTGCAATCAGTCCACTCGCTTCTATAGAGGAGGAAGACCGCAATGTGGTTATAAGTATTGAGTAGTTTATAATTTTATTTTCGAAAAATCTATGCGGGGCACGTGCCCCAGACTGTTTGTCACAGCGAATTGGTTTTTGTCCGTCGGATTGATCGGTGCGGTCTGGGTATTGTCCATCGGATCAAAGCTATGACGAGTTATTCTATCCGTCGGATCTAGCGATGGGGCGAGATTTTGTCCGTTGGATTACGCCCGTGTTTTGGACAGCGCGAGAGAGGTGAGTGGCGTCCTCTTTTGCCACGCGCCCACGCGCGGGACGTATTAATTCGCTGTAAACGGCGTCGACGGAGGAACTGTTCAAATTTCGGGAGGCAGTCTGTCTTAACTTCCAGAAGCGGTTCTCGCTCCCTTTCTCTTCCGTCGCCGTTTCTAGAGTTCGTCACCGGCTGGCCAGAGTGTACGGTGAGTCATTTTCTCCCCTGCCGGCTTCCTCGTTTTTGTGTTGCATTTTGGTGGTTTTAGAAGTGTTTTGTGTGGGAGAGGGGATGGCAGGGTAGATGAAGGTGGAGGTTGATTTCTAGATGGGGCATTCGGTTGTAGGTGGGAAGTGTTTCTAGATTGGATGATGGGGATGGGTAGTGGCGTTTGTCGATCGTCGTAGGCATGTGGGTGGCGGGTGGAGCCAACATTGCGTTCATGTTGTTCATCGGAGCGTTTTTAATTTCTACGATGCGTGTGATTTTTGTGCGGGAGGGTGGTGATGCATGTGTTTTTTTGTGGCGGGATTTTGTACGGGAGTTGCCATGGGGTGGGGATTTGTTAGCAATCTCTGGTGTTTTTGTTGCGAGGAGTGTGGATTTTAGGGTTTAGACTTTTTTTGGGGGTTTTTTGTTCATGTTTTTAATTTCCAGAGATGATGATGTGTGATCAACATCGAGCATAGTGTGGGGGTTGGAGGGGACGACGGTGTGGGGGTTGATGGTGGCACCCATCATCAGTACATATATGTTGCTGCATGTTTTTCTTCGGTTTAACCCCTATGTAATGATGTGTTACATGGTAAAATTAGTTCGCATTATGTGCAGTAAGTACAATGGCAAGAAGGAAGAAGGCTCAAGATGATGACAATCGTAGGGTTAAAAGATCGGATGAAATGAAAAGGCGCAAGGTTACACTGTTTATTATGTCTAAGTCACCAGTTTCTTTTTAATAAGTTATCATGTTAACTATGTAGAGTTACCATACTTGCCTTACCCTATTAGTTGTCTATAGTTACCACATAGGTTTTTTGTGCTGTAGGTACTTGTTGTTGAGAGGAACCGAGCGTCACCTGCTGCTATTGTGAAGTTATACAAACATCTCACTGTTGAGCAGAAGAATTTGATTTCTGAGATGGGTTTGTCAAGCCTTCTAGATATAAAGTGTGACAATCTCCACAACCCACTCATTACATGGCTTACAAGTTTGTACAATCCAAAGACACGCGCCTTTGTCATTCCTGGCCGCGGCAATATTCCGTTGACAGAGGAGTCTGTGCATGACATATTGGGTATCCCGCGTGGGATTAAAAAGGTAAAATATTGTGAGGATTTTGATTTGGAGGCAAGCATATCTGAGAGTTTGTTCCCCAATGATGGTAGTCGGCCAAAGGTTACAACAGTTGCTAGGATTCTAAGAGATTACAGACAAACGGATGACACTTTCAAGAGGCTGTGGATGCTATTTGTTTTGAGTACAGTTTTAGCCCCAACCACTGCCAACAAAATCAGCAACAAGTGCTATCCTATTTTGGTAACTTGCTACCCTGTTTTTTTGTTTTGAGTTTTTTAGTGTTTTTTTGAAGTACTTGAGAAATTCTTTTTTTTTAAGGAAAACATTGGCAATGTGAATCATTTGAATTTGTGCGGTTTCGTGTTGGAGCAGTTGCATGAGCAGCTTTCGAAAGGAAAGTGTAAAAAGGGTTGTTTATTATACGTGATGGTGAGATGATAAGCATTTTTTTCTCTATTACAATCTCTGTTTTTTCTGTTAATTTTTTCCTTCATGATCTTATGATATGTTTATCTTCTTTTTAGTTACGCTATATAGATTCACTAGAGTGCAACATGGGTGAGATTGGACTGGGTGATGGCCAATTCAGAGTCAATGTATGGACAAAAGAAGCTGTAGAGCACATCACTGGTTTGGATGTACAGTGTGACGATGCTCAATCATTCAGGAGATTGGAGGTTAGTTGTTTTTGTGCAATTTTTTTTGTTTCTTTTCAGGTTCACTGGTGGTGTTCTGGGAGGCTTCGGTTTTAGTCAAGTTGATATATGGTTGAGGGAGGCGGTCATGCAGCTATCGTGTTAGTTAATAATGAGTTACCGTTTTAATGGTGGTGAGGATACCATATTGGTTGGATACAATTACCACATTATGTTTTTTGAAGGTACCTATTTTTGTTGGCAAGGGATTACCAATTTATGATATTGAGGGGCACCAGATTTGTTGTCACGAGTTACCACTTTACTTTAATATTTTTTGGTTATTGCTGTGAATATGGGAACTTATCGTTCCCTTTTTACTTTCTTTGCTTTTTTGTCGGTGTATGCAAGCAGTTGAAACCTGCATTTGCTGTGAACATGAGTTTATTTGGCGGAGCTGCTGGGTTTGAGCAATGGATGAATGTCAACATTGACCCTAGTTGCCCTGAACAGGTAAAGTAGACTGAACATTGACCCTACTTCACACCTTCTGTTTTTTGTTTTTTTTGTTTTAATTGCAGGAACGTGCGAAGGTTGTTGATTTGATGGGAAACTTTGCATCAGGTTTAGGTGGATTGCTTAGCACACTTGTGCAAGGGTGGACAGCAATGGGTCCAACAGGGAGCGCATCTGTTGGCAGGATGTTCGGTGAGGTCTCTGCGGTTGGCAGAGGTACATCTACACTTCGTTCTAGTGCAGCAGGGCAGAGGGGTCGTGAAACTGTTCGATCTGACACTGGGAAGGATGATGGGATAGACAATGAGGACAGCGAGGGGGAGGATGATGGCACAGACAATGAGGAGAGCAAGGGGGAGGATGATGGGACATACAATGAGGAGAGCGAGGGGGACGATGATGGGACAAACAATGAGGAGAGCGAGGGGGAGTCTGAGGAAATTGGAGGTAGTGGAGATGGTCTTTAGAGGTCTAGCAACGATAAGGATGAGACCGCTGGTGCCCATGATGGGAGTGCAACCGTAGGTGTTGGAGGCAGCGAGATGAGCCAGGACAAGGGTGAAGAAGGTGTGGTTAACACCACAGAGCCCCATGATGATTTTCCACTTTTACTTTTGTCGCAATTGTCTTTATCATCAGGCCCCCATGAGGAGTCCCCTGCCTCATGCCCATCGTTGGTGGGGGAGCATGTTGAATCAGAGGACAATAGCCAGGGTTTGCAGTGTATAATGAGGGAAAGCGCATCTGATCTCGCACAGACTTTGAGTGGAATGAAAAGAAGGCACAGGGTTGAAGATGCATTACCAGTCACAGAAGAGGTTCATAACGAGATAAAATACTTAGTTGTGAAAGAGCTTGGGCTACTGAAGGATAGCTGTGATGTATCACCAGAAGCAAAAAGAAGGAAGAGTGACACCACTCCAATTGCTGTGTCTTCTTGCAAAATGATCCCTAAAAGGTAAGATATGTTTTTTATTTTTATTTTCTTTTCTCACATTCACCTTTTTTTCCTTTTTGGATGTAACTATATGAGAAGTAATAAAACACAGACCCATTTGTGCCCCTTTCATTATATGATTTTTTTTCTGTTGGTCCAGCATAATATATGCGGTCATCCTAGAATAATATTTTGGTTAATGCTTGATGTTATGTCAGTAACTGTACTTTTTGATCTTGGTAACTGTAGTTTTCATGCCGTCTTTTTGAAATGTAATAGGAAAAATGTCCATTCAGCTGCTTGGTTCAAAACAAATCGCCAAGGAGGTCACCCCGGCTTGCAGGGCTTCAAGCTGTAGCTGGGCTTGGGAGTAAGTCCAAGCCTATTGAAATCAGTACACCTGCAGCGATCAGAGGTGCGGCAGTGGAAAAAGCAGGAATCAGAGGAATTACAGATGCTAATGGAGCTGGTAGCGATGGTAGTTCTGCTAGCAAGGCCATTGTCCTATCACCCACAGCAGATGTTGATCGATGTGAAGGAGGTATGCGTGAAGGTGGCAGCATAAGTAGGGCTATTGTGCTGTCACCAACAGTTAATGTCAATGTTGTGGAAGGACCTTCCAATACCAGTTATGAGGGCTGTCCAGTTAAGTTATCAGCATGGACTAAAGAGGTCATTGGAATGGTGAACATGGCACTGGAAGGTGGTATGAGGCCAGTGAATGTACCAATAGAGATCAAAGAGCTTGTCAATGGACTATCAGATACAGTAAGGAAGTTGGGCATTGGTCAGAAAGAAGCAAGGGAATCCTTATTATTGTCAGATGCACAGATTGACAAGGACGATGCAGAACACGCAAAAGGCACTGATGCCAGCGCGGCCACTGTGATCTCTCCTTCTATCAGTTCAGATTCGGGAACTGGTAGCGGAATTGCAGCAGCATGTTCAGGCAGCTCAAGAGATAATCGTCCTGAGATGTTTACACCCCCACCGTTCTCTCTTGGTTTGACACCTACGCCACCTAGCAGGAATGATGGACGAGTTGTAACAATGCCGCCATCACCCAATGATGCTGAAGCTTGGGGTGACATTCCAGTGAAAGATTTGATGCCACTAGCATGGGCACCCTCTCAAGGTATTGTATGCATGGCAACCATGGGATGACAATGTGATAACTGGGATATTAGAACATTATTAGTGTTTGTTTTTGTTATGTGTCCTTTTTTTTGCAAACTATCATCTTGATGTTC
Source organism: Stipa capillata (assembly GCA_019208055.1). Lineage (NCBI taxonomy): Eukaryota > Viridiplantae > Streptophyta > Magnoliopsida > Poales > Poaceae > Stipa > Stipa capillata. Next base: position 34,331 of record JAGXJF010005074.1, on the reverse strand, counting down.
CTTTTTTATGTAGAACTAGCTGAAGCAAATAGGATGCCCTCAGCAGGAAGTATTGATATGTTATCAGCATTTTTTGCTGGGGAGATTGATGAGATTGATGAAGAAACAGATTTGGCACTCAGTCAAATGGAGAAAGAAGCAAAAGAAAAATGGAGGGGGGAAGCTGCCGCTTGTGCTGTGTCACACGAGCTGGGATCAGCTGCTGTCAAAAGCACTACGCCGAAGCCACAGCCCCGCAAAGGCAGAGTAAAGAAAGCATCCAGATTCAAGCTCTCTCCATTTGACAGTTTTGAGGTCGTCATTATTGTTTTGTTCTTTTTTTTATATAGTCTAGTAAGTATATGCAGTAAACTTGGTAATCTTAGCCAGTTATTCTGAAAAGTTTATTCTGTTTTTCTTTTTGAACATTTTTTCTACAGGTGAATGTTACTGATGAACATGAAGATGTATACAAAAAGGTTAACCTCAGTGCCAAGAATGCAAAGGGGTCAAGGATCAAGAAGTAAAAACCCACTCACTTGCTAATATATTTTTTGTTTTTTCTTCTATTCTTTTTTGCTCGCAATCTGATGTTATCTATTTCTTTTCATGCATCACCAGAATGAAACTTATTCAATATCCTCCAACATGGGTATGCACTGAGGAATTGGTCGAATCTATGAAGCCTAGGGGTGAATTATCCAACAGTGTTGCCGAGATTGGAATTTATTATATCAAAGAGCATCACAAGGTAGAAAAGAAGACTGTTTTTCATTTTTGGTCGTGAAGTTCTTGCTTGAAGGACATGTAGATAAGAAATTTATTGCATTGGAATTTGGAAGACGTGAGGATTTCGCTCTCAGTTGCCAAGAACTAGTAAGTTTGTGCTTTACACTTAGCTATGCTTTTTTGATTTATTTTTGGTAAGTTAATGCATTTTACGTGGTAGCCGCAGTCAGGAATTCTGATAATTACATTTCTTTTTTTTATGCTTTTTGGTACCAGATCATGTTTCCAGTCTTACAAAAACTTGGGAATGGAGTGATGGATCCATCGCATTGGTATTTGGTGTGTCTTAACTTGGTAGCACAAAGATTCGAGGTGCTTGACTCTCTACGTGGTGCATCTGACAGTGGACTTATGGCCCACGCTACAGAAGTCATGAAGAAAATCAAGGCAGCATGGCAGGTGTACTATGGGAAGTCCAGGGTGCAGATCGAAGAGTACAAGCTTGAGGTCATCAATGTGCCAAAACAAACCAACTCGTGAGTATTCCTTATACTTAAGTGTCATGTTTAATTTTTTATCTGAGCATTTTTATATTTATTTGTTTGTTCTATATAGGACGGATTGCGGTTTTTTTATGCTGAAGTTTATTGAACTTTGGGATGGACAAAGTGTCCCTAATGTGCACCAACAGCAGATTGCAAACCTGAAGAAGGTGATGGTGTATAATTGGTTATCGTCTCCACACAATCAAGTAAAGTTGTGGAGAGAACATCTCAACAAAAATATGTGTTAAGGTACATTCCCCCTGCATCCTGATTTTGTTTTTTTGATCAAATTTTTTAAGTGGTAATCCAGAATATAAATTGTGGCAACTCGCATGTTTTTAAGCGGTATTTTAGATCGTATATCATGGTAATTGACCATTAGGCGGTAAGCCGGCTCAGAAGAATACATAGTTGCATGCGGAAGTATTACAAGACAAAATTAAATATGGTGAAATGGTCTAGGGTCACATTGTATTTGTAGGTGCAGTCGATGCCCTTTGTGAGCACGTGCGTGCGTCATGTTCTGTTGAACCACAAAGTCTGCATGTTCTTTTCTCCTTCACAACAATGTCTAGCGGGTGTTTATATGCTTTCCTCTTCTTCCGCCCTTTTGTGTTGGACTTTGGGGGGTCCCTGAGTGTCCCTGTGTTAGATGCATGTGAAGCCGCTGAACTAGAGGTAGGAGCTGCAGTTTTTGTGGTTGCATCAGGGGCAGCAACAGGAGCAGGTGTACTTGCAGGAGCAGCAGTAGCAGTTCTTGCTCTCTTCCTTTCCTGACTCCTTTTTAGTGTGGCGAGCTCGTTCTTCATTTCTTTCATGTGTGAAGTTGCGATTCGTATGCCGTCCTCTGAGACACATGCTTCTCTCACTAGCTTTGTGAATTGACTGCACATAACTGCTAACCTCATCCTTATCCTAGACTCGTCTGGCATTTCGTGTTGTTGAACATCTGGTTGAATTTCTAGGTCATATAACACCTCCTTTGCATCTCATGTCCACCTTTTTAGCACATATGGTTGCGGGATCTCAGTCACACCTAACTGCACCATCACCTACAATGCAGGAGAGAAAATACGGTGAGCGCACTTTGTATCCCTGGTAGCTGCAAGGTATAACTTTTTCACTTACTTTCAGAATGTGGCAGCAAAGTATCCCATCCCTTTCAAATTTGCAGCATTGGCAGCTGTACACCTTGTTTTGAACATCTGCAGCAACTTGGTAGGTTCTTGTTCCATACTGTGGTACAAAACCCACTATAGAAATCAGCGAGTACATGTTGTTGCCTATGTGCTGGCAATTATATGACATGCTCGAATGCATTTCTGCCTGGAATCTGTAGTAAATGTTCCTAGTATACACCTTCACCATCTGAACTTCAATTGGGTGTCTACACCATGTGCTAGGCACAGTAATGGCTGTATCGGCCTCTTGCTTGTCTTCGGCTGTCATAATTTTTTCTTGTATTGCAGCATATTGTTGTACAAAGTCATATATGGAGTTTTGGGGGTTCACATACTTCTTTAGGACAGCATTGAATCCCTCACTACGCTGGGTGAACTGGAGGAAGGGATAGAAGTCGTGTGTGAAGTAGGCGGGCACCCACCAGCTTCTCTTGTCGAAAAGATTGGCCAGCTCTTCATTGTCTCCGACCACTTGTCTCTGTATCATGCTGTTCCATTTCTGATCAAATTCCTCTACAGACAGACTGTTGTTTATGCAGTCTTCAAATTCTGCATGTAGCTGTGGCCTACGACCAAAGAAAGATCCAAGTTTTTCAGTCGCCTTTTTCATTATGTGCCAGCGGCACTTTCTGTGTCTTGCAGCTGGGAACACCTGGTCTATTGCATTTCTCATTGCAAAGTCTTGGTCTGTAATTATGTTGGCTGGTGGCAAACCCCCCATTGCTTCAAGAAATGACTCAAACAGCCACACAAAGCTTGTTGTGAGCTCATTCCTCAAGAACCCACAGCCAAACTATATTGACTGTCCATGGCTGTTTATTCCTATAAAAGGGGCACATGGCATCTTGTAGATATTAGTCATGTATGTGGTATCGAATGATATATAATCATTGAAGAATTTGAATGCTCTTCTAGCTGCACCATCAATCCAATATAGATTATGTAGCCTGTCTTCATCATCCAACTGAAATTTGTAGTAGAAGTCCTTGTCCTCAGTTCTCATTTTTTCAAAGTATGTCATTGTGTCTTGCATGTCCGTGAGGCGGTGCTCAAGACGCAATGATGCTCTATAGTTGGCAACATCTTTCACTGTGTATGGGACATTGTCAAGATAGCCATGTAGTTCTGCTAGTATTTGCATTTGACGGCTCGTCTCCAAATTGCATGCGTGAAGCATCTTGATGAATTCTTTCTCATCATCTGGTATGTGTCGGTGTGATCGTAGATAACCAGTTAATGACCATTTGGCTATGAGAGGATGATTGTGGTTATCATTGAACTCAGTCACCACCCAATTGTCATTCTGGTGTTTCACAATCATCCGGGCAGCGCAATCTGTCCTAACAGTAGTGTTTTTCCGCCATTGCTTCACGATTGGCTGGGGTTTTTGTGTGTCCTCCTTGTCTTTTGCATTTTTGCCAGCTCTGTGGCACACTAGTGAAGCCCTGGTAATTTTTCCATGAACTTCAGACTTCCTCCTATAGTCATACCTTACCCCAAAACCCTTGCGTCTGGCATACACCTTGTAGTGCTTCTCTGCCTCCTCCAAAGTGTCAAATCTCATCAACTTGAATGGCTGCTGTGGGCTAGACATAAATTCAGCAATACCATCATTTCCGTTGTTGTCAAGAGGAAGATGAGGTGTGTGTTCACTAGAGCCATCCAAAGTATGTTCTGTGGTGGCATGCAAGTTGGAGTTTCCTGGACCATGCACCACCATGGCAAATTCGTGTGTTGCCTCAAAACTGGTATTCTGATGAGTAGCAGTTGGTGCTGCAGGGTGTTGAGTCATGGCCATTGGCAATGCGGGAGGGGGGCAGATAACTGCTAGGTAGTAACATGGTAAGTTGGTATATGTAACCCGGTAACACAGTATGTAAAACTAGATAACAACTGAGTGGTATATGAAGGATGTTGTCAAATTCATACCTGGATGAGATTGGTTAGGGTGAACAAGTTGTTGTTAAGCGTTTTGGGATTCTGGATGCATTTTTGTTTACCTGGATTTTTTTGTAATGCACATGCACTATTAGTCATCAGATTTATATACATGTCTATTATTTTTTTACCCCCAAAATTAGGTGCAGCTGATATTTTTTTGAAGTAACTGTGTGTTTTTTTTTCGAAGGGTTGAGTGCCAAGGCTAGGAAGGTGCAGCTGACATCACATAAATTCAACTGAAATGCCCTCTGTTTGGTGGGGTGTTGGCAGGTTTTGTGGGAAGATGTTCTGATATCTGCACATGTAGTTGTGAAGGAAAAAAACAAACGGGTCTGTATCTTTGTGATGCTTGGTGACAAAACATGTATACATTTGTATGTGTGCTTTATTTGTGATGGTTGGTCACATACAGCCAAAGAATGTGGTTTTTTTTCTGTGATGAAGTGATGTTGTCAGTTTTTGGGCCAAGTATGATAGGGTTTGTTGGGGTAAAATAGTGCTTACCTGGTTATCGGAAGGATCTGTTTTTGCCCCCTTTTTATGTTGATTTGGGATTAAGAGGAATCACATCTGTGATTTTCGTTGCTGCACATGACTTGAGGAAGAAGAAGATGGGGGAGAAGAAGGCGTGAATGGGGAAGATGGGGGAGAAGGAGCTGGGTGGACAGGCTGGCTATTGGCGGGCAAAACGCGCGCGCTTCAGCGAGTCCCGCGCGCTTCGCTGGAGAGTTTCGGTGGCGCGCGGACGATCGGCCCAGGTAGCGGCCCAACTCGGATGAGTTAGTCTGGGCTGTCGGCCCGTCGCTGGAAAGGCTCAGCTGGGGTACGGTCGCCCTGTAGTTCAGTCCTTTTATTTTTGTTATTGTGAACATTTATGTCTACACTGCAGTTCAACAATATTTTAGAACTTCAAGTACACATTCTCGAGATCTTAGGTATGCCACTGATACTAGCACCGCATGGAGGTAACCTGAGAACTGAGTTACAGTGGCACATATTGGTGGAAGAGGCAAGTGGTACTGGTGTAATAGGTTGGTGAAACTGTGTTCAGCATCATGAATGTGTGCACAATGTGGATAGCGTTTACGCGTTTGACGTGGGAGACCAACACAGCGGCGCACACGATTCCAGATCATGTGCGGCACCTTGAGGATACACACAACAAGAATAAGAGGAAAGGAGTGATTAGAAGGTGTTCTTGTGTGAGTATGTGTGTAGTGATGTTTGTTTTTCTAAAATGTACAAATAGAGTGATATGGCCCTTATATATAAACATTTCTAGAACATTGTGAGCTCTTATTGTATGTTTCCCTCCAAAAAAAGATAAGCGGCGAAAGTTCGTCAAACTTTACAATTAATAGTCTTGACGTACTAATTAAGCATCAATTAGCCATTCTATAGGAATTAAGCATCAATTAGCCATTCTATAGGAAGTGAAGGTGTCCACACAAATCTATATTTGTACATCAAATATATATGCACGGCTCTCCTAAAGAAACCAACATGCATGCATGCGCATAATAAAAGGCATGGTCCAGACAGGAGTTTATTCAAGTCGAGTTCCATCGTAGTCCGAGAAGAGAACTAGGCGCGCGTGTGAGAGCAAAAGTAGGGGGAGCACAACACACGCACGCATGCATCAACGGATGCGGCAGTTGCCTTTGCCCAGTCTGCCCGGCCATTGCCTCCAGTTAATCAAGGTGCTCCACAGAACTGCCCGCTGGAAGAGCTCGAAACGCTCTAAACTTAGCCACCTCCCAAACCCTTTAAAGATTAACAATCCCCCTAGAAACATTTGCTCCGATCAGTTTCTTCAGTTGATCGATCTGTTCATCGCCTCGATTGCTCTAAGTGACTGACCTACAGATTAGGATTGCGACGTTGCCGGACCGATCGATGAAAAAAGGAGAATAAATCTTTGATTGACCACCTGATCGTGAGAAAGGAAGACAGAGAAAGAGTGGAAGGGAAAGGGAGATAACCAGCGGGCGGTTCTATATATGCTCTGATCCATTGTGGTCGCGGTCTTGTGAGCGCGTAAGGGAGGAAGAGAGAAAGGGTACGATCATGGATGCGTGGGCGCCGCGGTTACTCGTTGTTGTAGTCGCACTCTGCACCGTCACTGTCGTCGCTGCAACGAAGGAGAACGCAACGGTGTTGCCAGCGTCATACCACGGGGGTGCGGTCAGCTTCAACGTGAAGAACTATGGCGCCAAAGGCAACGGCGGCACCGACGACACCAAGGTACGTACGTACGTACCACCATTCTAGAGCTCTTGGATACATCGGTTCCTCCAACCATTTCTTCTCGTGATCTCGCCCACAGATGGTGGTGTGGTACATTTTGTGAAGAATGAATGCATGTATGCAGGCGCTGATGGCGGCGTGGAAGACGGCGTGCGCAGCGGCCGGCACGGTGACGCTAGTGGTCCCAGTGGGGACGTACTACATTGGGCCGACGCAGTTCCACGGCCCTTGCAAGGGCAGCACCATTACTTTCTTGCTCCAGGCAAGTGGGGGTGACCAGATCAACGTGTTCGCTATTCGTGCATGCAGTTAATCACAAGCACGTGCGACATGCTGGATGGAAGGAAGGAAACAAAATGATTGATGCATTTTGGTGTTGTTGCAGGGGACGCTCAAGGCGGCAACGGACCTGAAGCGGTTTGGCAATGACTGGATCGAGTTCGGGTGGGTGAACCACCTCACCGTCGCCGGCCAGAACGGCATCATCGATGGCCAGGGTGCCTCCTCCTGGCCCTTCAACAAGTGCCCCATCCGAAAGGACTGCAAAGTCCTCCCCACCGTGAGTAATTGCCATGTTAGCTACATGCAGCCATATATGTACGTAGGGAATTGCACTAACTGACATGGACCGTGGAACTGAATGAACGTATGCAGAGCGTGTTGTTCGTGAACAACCAGAACACAGTGGTGCGCGACATCACGTCGGTGAACCCAAAGTTCTTCCACTTCGCGCTGCTGACCTGCAACAACATCCGGATGACCAACATCCGGATCAACGCCCCTGGGAACAGCCCCAACACGGACGGCATTCACATCGAGCGCAGCACCGGGGTGATCATCTCCGATACCAAGATCAGCACTGGCGATGACTGCATCTCCATCGGCCAGGGGAACAGCAACATCGACATCGCCCGCGTCCACTGCGGCCCGGGCCATGGGATGAGCGTCGGCAGCCTCGGCCGGTACGTCGGCGAGGGCGACGTCACGGGGGTCAAGGTGCGGGACATGACCTTCGAGGGCACCATGAACGGTGTCCGGATCAAAACGTGGGAGAACTCCCCAACCAAGAGCAACGCCATGCACATGGTGTTCGAGAACATGGTCATGAAGGATGTGCAAAACCCCATCATCATCGACCAAAAGTACTGCCCATACTACAACTGCGAGCACAAGTACGTGTCCGGGGTCACCATCAAGGACATCACCTTCAAGAACATCAAGGGCACGTCCACGCTACCGGTGGCCGTGCTGCTCCGGTGCGGCATGCCGTGCCAGGGCATCATGCTGCAAGAGATTGACCTCAAGTACAAGGGACAGGGCGGCACCTCGTCCAAGTGTGAGAACGCCAAGGCCAAGTACGTAGGCTACCAGTACCCAAAGCCTTGCGCCTAGTTAATTAGCCCATCTCCGGCCAGCCGGGCACCAACTCTTGTCTCTGGTGGTCGACCTAGCTAGCTCTAATGAGTGGTGAATGGTGTGAGCTTTATTTGATTATTATTATTTTTCTAATGTTTCCTAGACGATTTTGTTGTTTGATGTTTCTTAAATGTTGCTTAGCAGATTTTCTGTGGTATAAGGGAGCTGCCAATTGCTGGCATCTAGTTTCTTAATCAAAGAACTTGCGAATACTTGATGTTGTTAGTCCTATGGCTAATCTCGGTCGATGACTGAGAACTAGCGATTCTATTAGAAATGCCTAATTGGAACAAGACTGGCCAGGCATAGTAGTCCTGGAAAATCCGACACATGGTCAGGGATAAAAGAAAAATCAACCAGTTACAGGCCAGGACCGGTAAAAAAAAATACATGCATGCAAATTTTGAATTTGAATTTCATTTGACGAACAGGCTGAAAACCTTCCAAATTCAGGTTTTGATTTTATATGTAATAGTTGAAACAATCAGTACGAAATCGGTTACTGGCCAGGACCCCTCCTTTTAGCCTTCCGGCGGCATATCCATCGCTCGCCGCCGCAAATGCTCCTGCCTGCCGGCTACCACCGCCTACCATCAGTTGCAACGCACGCACCAGCTTATGCCCGGCCAGACATATGGCATGCTAACTTGAGCATGCTTACTGTATCCGAGCAAACATGTACTGTATGTATGGAGGGGAATCCGAGCAACCATCAGTCACAAAGTAGGATGGCAGGGCATTCATGAAAACTGTCGTTGCTAAAAAAAAAGTAGCTGTACAAATCTCTTGCGTACAGTACAAAGGATGCAATGACAAATCTGAGCTCACTTTTTTAGCAGCCTGATGCCCCTTTATGAAAGGCGAAACTAATGTTTCATTGACATGCCGTCGCTTCAAAACAAATTGGAAACCTGGCGTATGTAGGGTATATTATCCCTGAATATATTTTGAATTCATGAAATTTTCTTACTTTCCAGTTACAGACTGCAGCAAACAACTTTTCCTTAGATAGACGGCATGTCACAAGAGCATTTGCACTACAGAACAACATTCCTGCTCTGAAGCATGTAATCTCAGAACATCTACAGCTTTTTCCACAACTATGCATGGGGAAATGCAATAACTAGAGGTGACAAGAACAATATTGTTAACAAACAAAATCTAGAGAAAATAAATCAATCGAATACTAGACTAACTACATTACAGAGGACGTTGACAAATAACAAACTATTGGTTATGTCAGAACGGCTTGAAGGCGCCATCTTGCTTCACGGGTTGATGTTGCATTCCCGTAGGAAAGGCTGGTCATAATCCAGATACTTTGACCAGTAGCTTCGGAACTTGGGCAAGCCAATCTCGAGCCAGGGCTTCATGTTACCATTGTAATGTATGACCACAGCATGCTTGAGGTCTCTGCTACTTACGTGCGGATTGTAACCAAGACCAAGGACATGCCACGATCGATTGAGGGGGAACGTCTTGTTCCAGAATGTGATAAGACCTGGAGGGAGAGTGCCAAGTTTCCATAGCAATCTCTCTTCATTCTGCAAACAAAAGTTGACACATGTTTATCAAGATTCACTACTAAGTATATGTAATCAAACTGAACTTGAAAAAAGACAAAACTAAGGATAGAATTAAAAGCATTCAAGTTATCGACAGTTATGAAATAAGGATTCTATATTTCTCTCATCATTTGTACATGTCATGTGGGGTCTCACGTATGGTAGGCGCAAGGCAGTAAGGGAGAAAGACTCGGATGAGTTAGAGTCCGAGTCAGATTAGTATTATAGCTAATGATTCAAATCAGTAATAGCAGTAGTATTGAGTTAGAGTTCGTATTCTAATCAAATTAGCAATCCGTATGACCTTAGGTCTTTATGTACGTTGGATATCTATATATACCCCAATCCTAGCTATGAATAAAGCAGACAAGTTTCAGTATTTCCTCTCTGCTTTAGCTAATTACAATTTAGATCTGCAGTTCTACCAATTTGGTATCAGAGCCTTACACGATGCCTGGGGAGGACGACAACGCCGTCTCCATGGAGCAAACCATCCGCGTCATCGCACAATAGCTGGAAGGCTTCGTCCAGGGACGCAGCACCGACCAAGCGGCCATGGCCGAAATTCTGCAGCGCCAACCGGCCTGCCCCACGAGACCTTGACGCCAGCGCCGCTGGCACGACCAGCATGACCGCGCCGCCCGTCCCACGCCACCATGCCACTCCGCCTCCACTTCTCCCGAGCCAAGTCCCCGCGCCGCCCCTGCTGCCCTACTTCGCCCCGCCACCCTTTTCGCCGAGCCAATCTCCTACGGGCTCCGCCGCCGCCCTGACCCTCCTCCAGCAGCCGAGCTACCCACCGCCATATTCCATGCCACCCGCCGCCTTCCTCCAGCACACATACCAACTAGCCCACGGCTCCCTCCCCGACTAACCAGCTACAACCCTATGCACTCTCCATCCTGGCCACCCCAGCCGCACCTTGCCACCCCATACGGCTATACGCCGCCCCTTGCTCCCATCCCCCCACTTCCCAACTCCCAACTCCCAGCACAACGCCAGCGGCAACACCAGTGTTCCTCGCTATCACCGGCTTGAGTTCCCTACTTTTGATGGCAGCACCGATCCGTTGAGTTGGTTGAATCGATGCGAGCAATTCTTCCGCGGCCAACGTACTGAGGAAGCGGACAAGGTCTGGTTGGCGGCCTACCACCTCACCGACGACGCCCAACTGTGGTACCTTCAGCTGGAACGGGAATCTGGCATGCCAACATGGTCACGGTTCAAGGAAACATGTCACCTGCAGTTCGGGCCATCCATCCGGGCCAACCCGTTGGGGGAACTTGCTCGCATCCAGTTTGACGACTCTGTCACCGCATACACCAGCAAATTCTTGGCGCTTTTGTGTCGCAACAGTGAACCCTTGTCCACCGTCCAGCAGCGGTTCCTCTACACGGCAGGGCTCCCTGACGAGCTGCGCACTGATGTCGAGCTCCAACAGCCTGCAACATTGCATGCGGCCATCATCTTCGCCAAGGCATACGAAAAGCGGCACCCGCCGTCGACTGCATCCACTCCAGCTCCACGGTCCCGGCCGCCGTGGTCTCGCAGGGCCCCTGTACAAGCCGCCTCCCCACGTCTGACGCCGGCCCCAACTACAACTGTCGGAGCCCCTTTAGCCCCGTCTTCCTCTGCACCGCCACCCAACCGCACTCTGCGCTGCCTCACTCCCGCCGAGATGGCGGATCGCCGCAAACAAGGGCTGTGTTATAACTATGATGAGCAGTACGTCCGCGGCCATCGGTGTGCGCGTCTCTTCTACATCGAGCTGGACGACTATGATGTCGATGACCCGTTCGACTCCGACTCGACGGATGTGCTTCCCCAGGTATCCCTCCATGCCATCACCGGCCTGTGGAGTATCCACGCCACCGACACCACGCAGTTGAAAGTCTCCATCGGCCCGACTGAGTTCATCGCTCTCCTCGACACCGGCTCCACGCATAACTTCATCGACTCCGCCAGACTGTCCCAGGCGCAGTTGATACCGGAAGAGCGTCCTGGCCTTCGGGTGATGGTGGCCAACGGTGACCAGGTGTCCAGCCGGGGCCTTTGCCATGCCGTACCGCTGCAGATTGGAGACTGCCACTACCGCATGGACTGCTTGGCCATCCCTCTTGGCGGTTTCGACATCATTCTTGGAGTCGGGTGGCTGCACACGCTCGGCCCCATTCTCTGGGACTTCGACAATTCCACGATCTCCTTCATCGACAACGGCTGTCAGGTCACGTGGACAAGATTGGCTGCTCCGACCACCCCAGCCATCCGCACTTTGGTCAGTCAGGACCAACCCCTCATAGCCGACATGCTCGCTGAATTTGCCACCCTATTCGCTGAGCCATCCGCGTTGCCACCACAACGTAACCGCGACCACCGGATTCGGCTCCACCTCGACACCGCCCCAGTCGCTGTGTGTCCATACCGCTATGCTCAGCTGTAGAAGGATGAGTTGGAACGTCAGTGCGCCATGATGTTGGAGCTTGGCCTCATACGACCAAGCTCCTCTGAGTTCTCCTCGCCCGTCCTTCTGGTCAAGAAAAAGGATGACACCTCGTGTTTTTGTGTCGACTACCACGCCCTCAACGAGCAGACTATCAAGGACAAGTTTCCCATCCCGGTGGTCGACGAGCTTCTTGACGAGCTTCGCGGCGCCCGCTTCTTCACCAAACTCGACTTATGCTCGGGGTACCATCAGGTGCGCATGCACCCGGGGGATATCGCCAAGACGGCATTCCGCACGCACAGCGCCCACTATGAGTTCCTGGTCATGCCCTTTGGCCTGACCAACGCTCCAGCTACCTTCCAGGCACTGATGAACGACGTCCTGCGGCCCTTCTTACGCCATTTTGTGTTGGTGTTTTTTGATGATATCTTGATTTACAGTTCATCCTGGTCCGAGCATCTGCGCCACCTCCGTGCTGTTTTTCAGGTCATGCAGGAGCATACTCTCTTCCTGAAGCACAGCAAGTGCACCTTTGGCACCACCTCCATCGCTTATCTCGGTCATGTCATCTCCGCTGATGGGGTGGCTATGGACGTCGACAAAGTACGGGCCGTCACGGATTGGCCCGCGCCCAAAATGCTCGTAGACTGCGTGGATTTCTGGGGCTCGCGGGCTACTATCGCAAGTTTATCAAGGACTTCGGCACCATCGTGGCGCCCCTCACTCGGCTTCTGACAAAGGAGGGGTTCCGTTGGTGCGCCGACGCTGATGCGGCCTTTCGCACCCTCAAGCACACCTTGGCCACGGCGCCCGTATTGCAGATGCCCGACTTCACAGGCCGCTTCATCGTCGAGTGCGACACCTCCGGCTCAGGATTTGGCGCAGTACTTCATCAAGGCACCGGCCCCCTCGCCTTCTTCAGCAAGCCGATTGCTCCACGTCACACCAAATTGGCCGCGTATGAGCGCGAGCTCATTGGCCTCGTCCAGGCCGTTCGACACTGGCGGCCGTATTTATGGAGATGCACCTTCACAGTCCGGACTAACCACTACAGCTTGAAGTTTCTCCTCGACCAGCGCCTCTCCACAATTCCCCAACATCAGTGGGTCAGCAAGCTATTCGGGTTCGACTTTTCGGTGGAGTACCGCCCGGGCCACCTCAATACGATGGCCGACGCCTTGCCGCGCCGCGACGCCGAGCTTCTCCAGCCAACCACATGTGCTCTCTCGGCACCCTCCTTCGCCATCCTCGACGACATTAGGGCGGAAATTACGGCGTCCCCAGAGCTCTCGGCCTTGCGGGCGCAAATAGTATTGGGCGAGCTCGGGCCACCGTGGTCTAGCTCCGATGACTTGATCCTTCACGGCCGTCGTATCCACCTACTGCCAGCTTCCCCAAGTGTGGCAGCAATCCTCGAGCAAGTACATGCAGCCCATGAGGGCGTGCAAAAGACGGTCCATCGCCTCCGCTCGGATTTTCACATACCAGGTGATCAGACTCTGGTCCAGGACTTCGTTCGTGCATGCGTGGTTTGCCAACGCAACAAGACGGAGACATTGCACCCAGCCGGCCTTCTACAACCGCTCCAGGTTCCCTCCTCCGTTTGGGCAGATATCTCACTGGACTTCATTGAGGCACTTCCACAAGTGCACGGCAAGACCGTCATCCTCATAGTGGTGGACCGATTCTCAAAGTATGCCCATTTTATTCCACTGGCACATCCATACACCGCAAGCTCTGTGGCTCAAGCATTCTTTGGAGACATTGTTCGACTACATGGCCTACCCCGCTCCATCGTCAGTGATCGTGATCCTGTCTTCACCAGCGCATTTTGGCAGGACATTTTTTGACTATCCGGAGTCCGTCTTCATATGAGCTCTGCCTTTCATCCTCAGTCAGATGGTCAGACCGAGTCGGTCAACCGCGTGATCGCGATGTACCTCCGCTGCATAACCGGTGACCGTCCGCACAAGTGGCTGGAATGGCTCCCTTGGGCGGAGTATGCTATAACACATCTTTCCACTCAGCCTTGCGTACGACGCCTTTTGAGTTGGTCTATGGTCGTCCACCGCCTGCTTTGCGGGATTACAATTTGGGGGAGTCTGCAGTGGCCGCTGTTGACTCAGCCTTGCGCAGTCGGGATGAGTTCCTTCTTGAGGTGCGCGAACGCCTCCTTTAGGCTCAACAACACGCCAAGCTGTATTATAATAATCAACATCGGGAGCTCATTTTTGAGGTAAGAGAATGGGCATGGCTTCGACTTCACCATCGGGCAGCGGCGTCCTTGCCTGGTCATATACGCGGCAAGCTGGGGCCTCGCTTCTTTGGACCTTTCCAGGTGGTCCAGTGTGTGGGCTCTATTGCATACAAACTCGCTCTTCCAGCTGGCACACGCTTGCACAATGTCTTCCATGTCGGCTTGTTAAAAAAACTTCATGGTGTTCCGCCCTCTAAGCCGCCACCATTACCACCCATAGAGGATGGTCGTGCCATCCTTGTCCCTGCTGCAGTGCTTCGTGCGAGTTTACGCCGCAGTATACAACATGTTCTCGTTCAGTGGAAAGGTTCGGCTCTAGAAGATGCTACTTGGGTGCCCCTGGAGGATTTTGTTCAGCACTACCCTGACTTTCAGCTTGAGGACAAGCTGCTTGCCAAGGAGGGGAGAGATGTCATGTGGGGCTCACGTATGGTAGGCGCAAGGCAGTAAGGGAGAAGGACTCGGATGAGTTAGAGTCCGAGTCAGATTAGTATTATAGCTAATGATTCAAATCGATAATAGCAGTAGTATTGAGTTAGAGTTCGTATTCTAATCAAATTAGCAATCTGTATGACCTTAGGTCTTTATGTACGTTGGATATCTATATATAAACCAATCCTAGCTATGAATAAAGTAGACAAGTTTCAGTATTTTCTCTCTGTTTTAGCTAATTACAATTTAGATCTGCAGTTCTACCAGTACAGTAGTAATTTCCACACAAATTTAGAAGCTTTCTTTAGATGTAGTTCTGCACAATAGAAGTGTTGAGAGATTTCTTTAAGTCTTGTTACTCCACGTAATATAAGCTGACAACCAAATGTGTTAATTGCATACAAAATCTGCAACATAATACCACTATCTTCTAGGGGGATAAAGTAAACTCAACAGTTCACGTCTTTAGTTCACAACATTGTCCATATGTCCAGGTGCATACTTTCTAGGTATAGCCATATTGCGCCAAAGCTAATTCTAGTTCACCCCTGGCAATTTCAGTACAGACAACACGCTACTAGAATATAACAGAAGTTTAACTCGATTTCATTTGATATATGGAAAAAGGATCTCTAGTAACTCATTGTGTAAGAAAGTAACTAAGAGTGAAAACTTACAAGCTTCTGCCGAGTGATAGATATCGGTTATGTTCTGCCGCCTCCATTCAGCCAGATCAAACACATTCATTCCAAAAGCCCAACCACCAGCATGGGGGTCAAAATTCTTCGCAATAACAGGATTTGAGAAATTCAGGTAACGATCAAAACGATGGAAGTTCTCTCCACAAGTCTCTACAGCACCATTTACCTTCCCCTTCATATCGATTGACCCCAGAGGCCAGTTTGGTCCTTTACTACTACATCATCATCGAGAAAGACCATCTTGTTGAGCTTTGGATAAATCTCAGGCAGGTAAAATCACAGATGATTAAGCATTGAAAGATACTTTGGGTTTCTGTACTTCAAGTTTGAATCTGAGTCTGCACGCTGTGCCCTAAAGTAATAATCAATCATAGATTGAGATCCAAGTTGTTTCAGCACCGGGCTGTAGCTGGCATTTAGCCATGTCAACTCATCAATATTTTGTACATCAATCGTTGCTTTTCCAGGAGGGTTAGAGAGAAACCACATTCTCATTGGTGCGTAATTTAGTCTGTCAGTTACTATGTGGAAGACATGATGAGAAGGATGCTGCAAACAAAAAATTCCACTCAGGGCGCTGCATGCTATCTATTAGAGTAACTCAAAACTAAATGTATTGACAATACCTTGGCATTCAACACTATCGAATTAACTGCAGTTGCCAATATATTATCTGAGAACAAGGCATAGTGATACAATTTTGGATCATTAAGTTTCTCATGATTCGGGAACTGTTGCTGATCAGGATCCAATGAAAAATATTCATTAGCTAGCCTCAAGGGGAGGCAGTGAAGACCTTTGGGAAGGGTTTTGGCTGCAAGTTGTGTTAGAAAAACAGTTTGCTTCTTCTGTGCATGCAGCTGCTCCTCTGCTGAGTGAAGCATAGCACGAAGCTTTTTGACAACAACAGAACAGTCGTCCTGCATCTGTTTGCCCTTGATCAATATCTGCTCAAGTGCTTTCACCTTCTCATTGGCACTGAACAAGTCAAGACAGATTAAAAGATTACTGAATAATTGCATGAGGCTGCAATAATGGACACAATAACATGCTATATTTTTAAAATTCATCAACAGAAGTGATGGGAGAGCCTTACTCTTTGGTAGATCAGAGTCCTTGAATGCATCACCAGGCACCTTTTGAACTTCCCTTATCCGCTGTCGTAAGTCCTTGAGGTATTGGGGATTTGCTCGCATAGCTCCAAGACCAAGGTAGACTTTTGCCTTGATTAACTGATCCTTGATATTCCGGACTCTAGTATCAGGCAAAGCCATGTTTTTACTCTTACCATCTGTGTTTTCTTCTTGAGGTGTTTTCACAAGAACCTTAGCAGATGTCTGTTTAGGTACAGCCTGCAATGAACTTCCCTGTAAATAGAACATCATACAATTTAGATGAAACTATGTAGCAAGGAATCATGATGGCAGCTTATTACACTCAAAAAACTGAAAAGTCAATAAAAAACTATGATGCTAATTTTCATAACGAAATGGAAACACCCAAATTCCGTGTGTAAGTGCTATGGTGGTGATTCCAGCATATGGATGAACATTTGATAACATCAATGTACAAAAAGGAGAACGCATTGACTAACTGCATGGAATTATCTAGTCACCTTATGCAGCAAACTGTGATAAGTGTGAGTGCACCATGGGTCAATGCCTGTTTGATTCATTTCCTCAGAAATTATGCCTTGCCTAGGTTGTGTTGTTCCTTATAAAAATCGAGGGGATGTTTGGATGGTATCTTAAAGTTGTGGCTTAAAAATGAGCCTCACATGAGGTGCCAATATTCTAAGCATTAGGGATGCCTTGCAAAGCATACAAGAATCCTAACATAAAAAAGTTTGACAAATATGGAAGGAAAAGAATAATTGGAAGTCAAGGTAAAAACTTGAAAGGGAAGTTAAGGATACTTCAAGCTTTGAGTGGCCTGGATATCAAAGTGTTGGGTATATTAAGTGAAGAAATACTTCCCTACCTACCAAATTCAAAGTTTGGTCCTAACAAATAATGCAATCACCAAATTGCAGCTTGCAAGCTAAATGACAAATAGAGGTTCAAAAATCCCACATAGCTAATCCACAGGTGACAACTTAACTAAATGATATGCTTATATACACGCAAAACCTGAGAAGTATCACGTATCAACCTCAGAAGAAGATTGCTGCTGGGATCCCGTGTCTTTCTCCTGCTGATCGAAGGAGCCCCTCGCCGAGCCACCATCTCGTCCCTCCAGGCTTGTCACTTGCTCGATCAAGGACTCACCTTTCGACCCCGCACCAGCAGCAGCCGCGACCTCGGAAAGCACCCTGTTCTTGTACTCCCCTGTCTTCTTCCCCATTGGCGATTCTACAAACAGTTTACGTGCACACGGTCTTAAGAACACGAGTTCACAAAACCCAGATCTTTAACGAGTATAAGAACAATATTTTCCTTTCACAATGCCTGCGATTCTGCGAACTTACGAACACAAGATGCAAACGAAACCAAGAAAAGAAATCCACATACCTTGGTCCTCGGATTCAATCGATTCGTCTGCTAAGTCGCGCGGTTCGCCGGTTCCTCCGAGAACACGACGCCGACAGGTTCTTTCAAAGAACTCACAGTTTCCTGCGTCCAAAATAAAAGGAAATTCACAATTACTCATCTCGCCCAGATCAAGAAAAAACAGACAAAAACAAAAGAAGAGAAAAATTTACCAGAGAAAACGCATTTAGCTTGCTAGCCTTGACGCCACAGCCCTGCTACAACATTTTCACCGAGAGAAAAGAAACCCTTAAAATCCAGGAAAATCCTCCCCACCCAATAATCTGTTCGCACAAAATTCGATCCGTGAAACACCTAGATACCTGTCGTACTTTCGTGACGATGAACGACTACTTTTCGAGCAAAGCAGCAAAGGTTGGATAACTATCGCACTTTCGTGTACGACAAACGATTGCTTTTCGAGCAAAGCAACAAAGATCTTTTTTACTTTCGTGAAGAAGAAACGACCGCTTTCCGGCGCAAAACGGCAAAGGTCTAAACTAAGAATGAAAAAGGTAAAAGGTAAAGGTAATAGATTGGTTTGTGTCGATTGTGTTGATCAACGGTCATCACCCTTTACATCTTTATATAGGGCGGCTGGTCCTTTCGTAGGAAAGTAAGACTCCTTATCCTAACAGAATACGTATATGTGATTTTCCTTTCTTTTTTCTCTTGACCCCTAAGTCTTATGACTTTCCTTTACCTCTGACTTGCTTGGTCACCGTGTCCTCCTCGTGTACAAGATATGTTTCCATACAAATCAAGTAACTTTGCGAATATCTGACTTCTTAACCGCCGCAATCCGGACTCTTCCTTGAGACCTGCCTTGATCGCCACGATCTGCTACTGTTTCTTATATTCCAAGTTAGGGTTTCTGACATCGGGACAGATTATGAAGTAAACGGCTCCGGATTATCAATCTATCCGTGAGGTGATTCGGCAGCGTTACTCGGCATCCGGGTACAAAGCAAGCTACTCGGGTTGCGGGAGCCTCTCGGGAGCCTCTATGAGCATTCCAGTACTCGGGGACGAGCTACTCGGGTCCCGAGAGCCTCTGCGAGCACACTCCAGTACTCGGGGACGAGCCACTCGGGTCCCGAGAGCCTCTGCGAGCACACTCAGTACTCGGGGACGGACCACTTGGGTCCCGAGAGCCTCTATGAGCACCTTTCGGGGCTTCTGCGAGTACTTCAGTACTTGATGATGCTGCGAGCAACTCGGCATTTTGACCGATTCGGGGATGCGGCGAGCAACTCGGCATATTGGACAACTTGAAGATACTGTGAGCTAGTCGGTTGTACTGGAATCGTCAAACCTGCAATAAGAGTTAATACTAGCTCCAAACAACTTGTCAGTTAATTATCCTACTCATCAACAGTAAAACCTAATCCGGCTAATATAGCCAAATTACACCATCAACAGAATCCCCAAATCCCTAGGCCACCACAGAAACACTCACCTGATTCGCGATCTCGCCAGGCAAATCCTTCCTTTCTGCAAGGATACGGATGGGGTTGAGCGCGACGTAGAGGCGGCGCGTGTAGAGCACGAACTGGGAGAGCACCGTGAGGGCGAGGAGGAGGAGAAGCACGGACCGCCCCGTCCTCACCATCTGGGAGCTTTGCTTTTTTCCTCTGCGCTTTGCCCTCACCGCGGACCATTCATGGCTGAGTTTAGCAGCACAGCGGCGAGGTGTTGCGTTTCGGTCCCCCTAAAGTACTCTTCGTTACTGAGGAGATCTAGGTTCTGGGGATATACGTTGGGGATTTTGGTTGGGAAGCATGTGAGGACCGTGGAGGGTTACCATGAGCTTTTATTTCTTTTAGTTTGTCTAGAATAGACATGGCAAAATTAACCTAATTTAGACTCTTCAGTGATTGGTTGGATCGCCAGATTTGTCAATCGTTTGTACTTGGGAGTTTTGACACCTCGATGGGTGTAGAGTGGTTTCCATATTTTAGGTCAGCATAGAAGCACAATTTTAGGAGGAGAATGTATAAAATTAAGGTGAACAAGGAAGTAGAGGTGGTAGGACATGAGATGATACGGAGACTTGGAGAGGGATGTTTGCTAATTATAAATGAGAGCATCTAGGGAGCATTACAAGTGTTTTTTTATAGAGCACTCAAATTTAAGCACTTGCATCTTCCAATACATTTCTCTTTTTATTATTTTATAGTAGGACAATCATATAGAAATTTGAGTATTCTCAGATGAAAACACAATTAAATGTTTATTAGCAATTCTCATTATAAATTATCAGATTTCCTCAGTCTTATTGCTACTTCCATCCTAACTGTAACCTCATTTTTCTCTATAGCCTCTGTGCCCTTCCAACTCCAGCGCCACGACAGGGTAAATATCGGGGAGTGAGCACAGAGTCACGATGGTGTAACAATTAAACCTTGACATGGTGGAGCTTAGGTACCAAGGAACCTCCATGGGGACGCGGAGATGCACTGCCAGCCAAATCTTGAAGAAGATCAAGGTAGGAAAGAAGATTTTGAGAATTTTAGGCTTGCTACATGTGTTCTCCTAGACATATCTTTTTTCATCTATATGTCGACTTCACTTTTGCGACAAGGAGTTACACTAATTGCAATGTTGATTTCTTCTACAACATGCGTCATGGTTCTTTCGTTGCATGCCGGTTTCATTCCGATGCAAGTGTCATATGATTTGTTACATTTAGTTTTCAATCTCTTGTATAAGATTTTTTTTCTTTTTGTTATAGTAGCCGCTAGGTGCTTCCATGCTTTTGTTGCACCGGCAAGAATTTGTTGCACAATACATGTACCACATGTTCCTTTGTTTCGGTGATCAAATGCTCCTATCGGAACACCAATCTCTCTCTCCCTACCTCAAGAGCTCCTTTCCCCTTTCTTCCACCTCTATCCGCCCATCGCTAGGGTCTTGCGGCCCCTCTCCTCTCCTCTCTGGCTAGCTGCCACCAACGAGACAAGCGAGGGTCCCACCCATGTAGTTTGTAGCTAGCATTATCCATAGATCTAGTGTAAACAAGCCTTCTTTTTTATTTTCCCAGTGAAGATTGGAGCACCCAACGTCAATCGATGCCTCGGGTGGTGCTTCCATCAGCATTTGTGTCTCCTACATATTATCCTTGGGTGTGTCTCATTCATCTGCTATGTTGTCCGCGTCATCAGTCGCTACTTTTCCCCATCAGCGGCAGGTCTTGTGAGTTCATCCCTTCTCTTATTCAAATAACTTGTTTGTTAGGTACTATGCCTTCTCCTTTATGCCTATCGGAAGCATGGTGGTTGGCGCCTTGCCGGCTTATCACCGTTGGGTATTCCCCTCTTCTTTTACACATAAACAATGTATACATGATGGTAGAACTAATCAATATACTCTTACACATAAAGACAAGAAAATAGTTCTACACCCTATGTCTCGTGAGCAAATTTTGCATGATGATCTTGCTAGGGCTAATAGAAATAAAAGTAGAGAGCATGTTAAATCTGAAAATCAACAAGTAGTTCATGAGTTAGAGCAATTTAATAAGTTGAACAAAACTACACCTAGCTCATCTACAGAAATAAAATTGAAAGGTGCTATATTCTTAGCTACACATGCTGAAATTTCAGAATTAGATGCTAGTTCTAATGCATGCTATGGACTAATTTGCAAAGAAGCTTTATTTTCATTTGAAAATATGCCTCCTTCTTTGCCTCCTGCTGTTGCTAACCTTTTGCAGAAGTACATTGATGTGTTTCCAAAAGAAATGCCGCCGGGACTGCCACCTATGAGAGGCATTGAACACCAAATTGACTTGATTCCCGGCGCCTCGCTGCCCAACCGTGCACCGTACCGCACCATTCCTGAGGAGACCAAGGAGATTCAGCGATAAGTTCAAGAACTTCTCGATAAAGGTTATGTTCGCGAATCTCTTAGTCCTTGTACTATTCCTGTTATTCTTGTTCCTAAGAAAGATGGTACTTGGCGCATGTGTGTCGACTGTAGAGCCATTAATAATATTATACTTCGTTATCGTCATCCTATTCCTAGATTAGATGACATGCTTGATGAACTTAGTGGCTCAGTTGTGTTATCTAAAGTAGCCTTGCAAAGTGACTACCATCAAATTCGTATGAAATTGGGTGATGAATGGAAAATAACTTTTAAAACTAAATTCGGTTTATATGAGTGGTTAGTTATGCCTTTTAGATTGACTAATGCACCCAGCACTTTCATGAGATTAATGAATGAGGTTTTGTGAGCTTTCATAGGACGGTTTGTGGTAGTATACTTTGATGATATTCTCATTTACAGCAAGTCATTAGATGAGCACCTAGACCATTTACGTGCTGTTTTTAATGCTTTACATGATGCACGATTATTTGGCAACATCAAGAAGTGCACCTTTTGCACAGATTGAGTCTCTTTTCTTGGCTATGTTGTGACTCCTCAGGGAATTGAAGTTGACAAAGCCAAGGTCGAGGCGATACAGAGTTGGCCGACTCCTAAAACGGTTACACAAGTGCGGAGTTTTCTCGGACTTGCTGGTTTCTATCGGCGGTTCGTGAAGGATTTCAGCACCATCGCAGCGCCGCTCAACGAGCTTAGAAAGAAGGATGTACCTTTTGTTTGGAGCGACGCACCAGAAGACGCCTTCGTGATATTGAAAGATAAGTTAACACACACCCCCTTGCTGTAACTTCCTAATTTTAATAAGATGTTCGAGCTTGAATGTGATGCTAGTGGCATAGGGCTTGGTGGTGTTTTATTACAAAAAGGCAAACCTATGACAAAGAACTTTTATTACAAAAAGGCAAACCTGTAGTTTACTTTAGTGAAAAACTCGGTGGGTCTAGTCTGAATTATTCAACTTATGACAAAGAACTTTATCCTCTATTTCGGACTTTAGAAACATGGCAACATTATTTGTGGCCCAAGGAGTTCATCATACATTCTGATCATGAATCTTTGAAACATATTAGAAGTCAAGCTAAACTGAACCGTAGACATGCTAAGTGGGTTGAGTTCATTGAGTCTTTCCCTTATGTTATCAAACACAAAAAGGGTAAAGAAAATGTTATTGCTGATGCACTGTCACGACGTTATACCATGCTTTCCCAACTTGACTTTAAAATTTTTGGTTTGGAGACCATTAAAGATTAATATGTGCATGATGCTGAATTCAAAGATGTAGTGCATAATTATCGGGAAGGGAGAACATGGAACGAATTCATCATTAATGATGGCTTTGTGTTCTGTGCTAACAAGCTATGCATCCCAGCTAGCTCCGTTCGTCTTTTGTTGTTACAGGAGGCACATGGAGAAGGACTGATGGGTCATTTTGACGTTAAGAAAACGGAGGACGTATTGGCTGCCCACTTCTTTTGGCCAAAGATGCGACGGGATGTTGAGAGATTTGCTGCTCACTGCACTACACGTCAAAAAGCTAAGTCACGACTTAATCCTCATGGTTTGTATATGCCTCTACCTGTTTCTAGTGTGCTTTGGGAAGATATATCTATGGACTTTATTTTGGGGCTACCTAGAACAAAGAAGGGGAGAGATGGTATATTTGTTGTCTTGGATAGATTTAGTAAGACGGCACACTTTATACCATGTCATAAATCTGATGATGCTACTGTTGTTGCTGATTTATTCTTTCGTGAAATTATACGCTTGCATGGTGTGCCTAATACTATTATGTTAGATCGTGATACTAAATTCCTTAGCCATTTTTGGAGAACTTTATGGGCTAAATTGGGGACTAAGTTTTTATTTTCTACGACTTGTCATCCCCAAACTGATGGCCAAACTGAGGTTGTGAATAGAACATTGTCAACTATGCTTAGGGTTGTTTTGAAACAAAATGTGCGTATGTGGAAAGAATGTTTACCTCATATTGAGTTTGCTTATAATCGTTTGCTGCATTCTACCACTAAGATGTGCCCCTTTGAGATTGTTTATGGTTTCTACCTCATGCACCTATTGATTTATTGCCTCTTCCATCTTCGGAGAAGGTTAATTTTGATGCTCAGCAACGTGCTGATTTGATACTCAAAATGCATGAGACAACTAAGAGAATATTGAGCGCATGACTGCTAAATATAAGCTTGTTGGTAGTCAGGGTAGGAAACATATTGTGTTTGAACCAGGTGATTTAATCTGGTTGCATTTAAGAAAAGATCGTTTCCTGCTTTACGCAAGTCCAAACTAATGCCTCATGCTGATGGTCCTTTCAAAGTGCTTGAAAAGATTAATGATAATGCATATAAGCTTGATCTACCTACAGACTTTGGGCTTAGTCCCACATTTAACGTGGCAGATTTGAAGCTATATTTGGGTGAGGAAAATGCGATATCGTCGAGGACGACTTCAATTCAAGAAGGGGAGGATGATGAGGACATCCCACCTATCGTTACACCCTCAGCTATTCCATCTCAATTCGGCTCTTCTGAAGTTACTTCCGGCAGCTCCGGAAACGATCGTGTTTCTCCAAACCTAATCTCGGCTACTCCGACTTCAGATCCGGAGACTCCTTTCCCGAAGCTAAACCCGGAATTACCAGGACCTACCACTAGGGCTCGCGCGCGACAAATTACTTCTCAGGTAGTTTCGCTTCTTGGTACTTTATTTGATATTAAAGAATATATGGTGCTGCCTAAAGGAGATGATCTTTTGCTTATAAGGAATGAAGGTCTAAGTCTAACTAAGAGGGATGGACAATGGAGCATGACGAGAAGGAAGGGAGGAGGTGACAGCCAATCTACAAACAAGAATGGAGATGCGGAGATGCTGTCAAGCTATTTCAAGACTTTGAAGCCGCCATGATAAATTATGATGATTTGGACGAATAATACAAGTTACCAACATGTATTTTCATCCATACCAGTCCGTAGGTGCTGCGCCGCCTTATTTTGGGAAGGCCCCTGTAATTTCGGAGATTAAGCAAATTAGGTAAAATCTTAGAGTCCGTATACTAGGAAATACCACCTTTCCTTATCTCTTTAAATACCCCTTATGTGCCCCCTAAAAAACCAGGGGTTTCATTGAGTTGTTTAGCTACTACTACAATATCGCATCTACAAGTCGTGTAGGACTACCGCCTTGTTTAGATCGCTAGTGGAATCCCAATATATTTTCTTCTATTTCTTGTACCAATCTTATACTCGCAATTTCAGATTGCAATCATAATTCTTGCTGGTTCTTCGGTTGCTTGTAGGAACTCGAACTTCGTTGTTCAGGTTGATCGCGCCTACGGCAAGGTCAATAACCATCAGAGGTTGGTTTAGCGATTACTAAGATGTATCGTCGTGTATGGTATAGTCGGATCGTCAAGATCAAACTCCACCCAATCGTTAGTTATTTTTGTCTCACCAAAAGATCGGACCACCGTTTTCATTACAAACCTGATATATTATTTGAGGTGATGAAAATCCTATTCCTCAATTTTAGTAGTGGATATAAATTGGGCCCCATGCTGAGGACCATGTCATTAGCATGTGTGAGGTCGCCAAAACCACGTGTGCAGCCGAAGTGCGAATGGAAAGGTGCTCCCAGTGCTCTGGGTTCAGCAGGTCCCGTATAGAGAGCAAATATGCTTAGGCTTGGCCCAACATTAAGTACGAAAAGTGACGGTATTATTTGCAGTTAGCAAATCTTTCATGGTACATATTCTAATTTAAGTGGCAGGTGCAGTTGCGTTTTGAGTTAATCTTGAGCCGTATGGAAAGTAAAAGGGCAATTCAAGTACACATACTTTGACTTTCTGAGTAAAAATAATAGAATTGAGTCTGATCTAAGAAAAAAACTAAAAGAGCTGCTACTTTCCAAAAAGAAAAGAAAAAACAGAGTTGCAATTAAAAGCCTAACTACTTTTTTAGGAGAAATAAAGATCGCTTTGTATCAAACGGTTCGTGACAAGCTTTTCTCTTCCTTTCTGTTTGCCAGATGATAAAATTATCTCGCGCAAAAACCACACGTATGTGCAAAAACATTTCTATAATTGTACTTTAGCTTCAGATTCTACGGAACTATACGTATTTTCTAATAATGTCACAAATTACATTATTTTTATAATTATTATGACCTAACAGATAGACTCACTTATAAGTATGAACAAACATTCTAACACCGTTATATGACCCTTATCTATATCAAAGGTACGTAGCACACTAGATTGAGGCTATGCGAGTGACTTCTCTTAGTGGTTAAAGGAGGCCTATTGGTCTAGAAAACCTGCACTACTGCGTCCATGTGATTGAAGTGGGTCACATTTCTATTTGTATATGTCTGCAACAGAAAATTTAGCGAGTAAGGGTGATATATTCTATTGATATCGGTAAATTCCATAACAATTAAAAGTATAATTTACAACATAATATGATAAACACACCTAGTTCTGTGAAATACAAAATAAAACTAGTGGCTCTCATAATTTTTGCAAAATATCGTGTGGTTCTCAGGATTTACTTAAATCTTTTCTAATTGAACCTAACGCTGCCCGGTTGGTAGGGCTAGCGTTGAACACCTTGTCACCCGAGTGCTCACTCCTTGTAATGACGTTTTTATATGTCTAACTGGTGGTTCTTCAGAACTTTCAAACTTTCTATTTGGGATTCGACGCGAAATGACCGATACTCGCTTTGCTTCTCTCCCTCTTCTTCACGGAACGTGATCCTCGGAGCAAGCCAGCTAAGCTAGTGCTAGGGATGTCAACAGTGGGAGACCAGATGCAAACAACATTGGCATTGGATTGCTGGCCCCCAAGGCTTTTAAGCTGTTGTCACTTACACCAGTTCCAATACATCAGGTCAGCAGTCTCTTAACACATAGTAATAGTAACTAAGTAAAAGTCTGAAGTGAAAATAATTAAAAAGAAAAAAGATGAGAGTAAACTCTTCCCAGGGATACGACTCCTATCGCACTGACCAACGAAAAAAATTTACTCCCTCCAATCCCTCCTCTCCCCCCGTTGGACCCCATCCACATCCCCCTCGTCGGACTCCGTCCCCATCCCTCCTCCCTTCCTCCCCCAGCCCACTCTGCCCCTGGAGGTGCGCCGCCGCCCCATGCCATGGAGGAGTGCCGCTGCCACCGCCCTGCCGTGGAGGGGTACCGCCGCCGCCCCTGCTGTGGAGGAGCCCCTGCAGACGAGCGCCGCCGCCCTCCCTGCCATGAAGCAGCGTCGCGCCTTCCCTGCCGTGGAGCAGCGTCGCCGCCCGCGAAGGAGCCCCTGCAGACGAGCATCGCTGCCACCGCTTGTGGAGGTGCCCTTGCGGACGAACTCCGCCGCCCGTGCCGACGAGCGTCGCCGCCCATGCCGACGAGCGCCGCTGCCCTCCCGCCGACCCTGACCACCGTGCCCCCTCCTGCCGATCAGTGGTGATTTTTTGTCAACTTTTTGTCAATTTTTTGTTCATAATATCTGATTGATTCTAGTTGTATATTGCGATGAATTTCTGGTTGCATATTGCAGTACAAATGCTTGATTATTTCTGGTTAACTAATCCTTTTGCATAAATATCTAGAGTGAGTTGAGATTTGGCTACTGTTATCTGTGAACCCTGATCCTCAAAAAAGGATTTGTGAACCCTGCTGCTAGCTAAGATAGTTTAGCTTAACTTTTAGGCCAAATTAGGGCAGCATGTAAAAATGTCAGAAAGTAAATGAGACATATACGAGATGATTGTTGTTAGGCATGTCGTGTCCATGTATATATTTACCTCAACCAGGTGATGAGCACCACGTCTTCCTTGCTATGCCGTTGAGTGAGATTAGATTTGGTTGCTGTCATAGCTGACCTTAGTTGTATTTGCATACACTGAACCTTATGTATAAGAAGGATGCTGGAACTTTTCAAGTTGTATTTGCATACACTGAGCCTTAGATATAAGAAAAGCGCTGGAACTTTTCAAGTTTATCTGCATACATTCTTTCTTTTGCAGCGGAATGATCAAGTGGCAAGTGTGTTTGTTTAATTTAAATTATGAAGACACTGAAAGTTGCTTAAGATATGTCTATAATTTTCAGAATTGAGTATCTACTATTTAATTGTCTAGGGTGAGGTGAGTTTTAACCATGTCAAACAAAGCAGCATGTCCATAGGTTTTAGATGGTTTGCTCATGTGATTCCTTAAATTTCAGTGGCAATATTTTGCGTGTTCAATAGAGTTATTCAAAGATCAAAGAGATTTATAGTATCTAACTAGAGAAATTAAAGGGTAAAGAATAATCTAGCTGCGAGGAAATATGTGCTAATGCTATTCTCCCCGTACCTACTAATTGAGAATAATCTAGCATGTGAAGTTCATCTCAGACTAGATCAGTTACTACCAGAACCTGGGATTTTCTTGAAACATTGATGCAAATGCATAGTTGGCATTCCTCACTGCTTGATGTTGTCTGCTTGATTGGATGCTGTGCTGGGGTTGATTGAGTATGTACTATTCAACCATCCCTTGCTATATGTTTTATATTGCAGGATAATGGATACCCATCCGCCTGGTGGATTCGTAGGTTACTTAATTGCTTACAGCATCCATAACTCTCACCCTTCTCCTCATCACCTTGTCCATCAAATTTCCCCCCTACCCAACAAGGATATCCTAGTTCGGAGAATTCCCACTTTATTGGTGTTCCTCAGCATTTTGCTATATTCTCACCACCAGCAGCACCAGCACTGCACACTGCAGGAACTCCATCACCATCCATGCGTACTTCGGGAAAAGGTGATAGAGATATAACAATGGATGTCAACCGAGAAGCTTGAAGTAGTAAAACTTCAAAAAGAGACAAAATGCTTGATGTTTACAACAACCTCTTGCTTGTTGACACTAATGGGATGGATGAGGACGCGAAAGCTCAGCGTGCAAAGATGTTAGTGAGTATAGGATCAATGCTATTTGGTCTATAAACTAGAGGTATGTATGAACTTTCAATATGAGCTAACTTTCTATTCTGTATCAGTCTATATCAGCCTGTAAGCATTTGCACCAGCAACACTTGGTGTTTTGGATATCAATTCCACTAGAAATTTTATATAAGTATTCTCTTGTTGGTATACTCCATTTCCTTTGCCTAGAATGCTAGAGGTTCTGCTAGCTGAGATATATATGAATGCTTAACACTGTTGTGGTTATGCTGCTGCTAGCTTACCGAGCTGCGTGAATGCTTAAAATAAATAGGAGGCATTCGTATCAAGCAAATGTGAACAACAGTATGTTCATTGTATATTCCACAAACTTGGTTTGCTGTGACGCACCCAGCTGCCACTTGACAACTTGTTCACGAGAGAAATGTGAACACTTCAAGAAAGACTTTTGAACACTTCAAGAAATGCTTCATGTGTATGTGAACACTTGCATTCATATAAATGTGAACACTTCAAGAAAGGCTTCATGCGTCGTAGAAATGTGAACACCTCATCTTGGCTGCATAAGCTGTTTGCCAAACATCAGGAAGGAGCAAGAAAGGACAAAACCTCTCTTTTTCCCGTATCGTCGATGCACTAGGCGATTGTCTCCGTATTTCACCATGAGGACAGATGCCCTTAAACACCAAGGGCTCTCGCCGCTGCAGAAATGTACTGCGGCTATTTGCCAATTGGTGTATGGTAGCTCTGCAGACTTGCTCGATGAATACTTGAAGATCGGGGAGAGTACTACCATGGAGAGCCTGAAGATGTTCATGTAAGATTGATTGATACATTTGGTGGGGAGTATTTATGACGCCTCAACACAGAAGATGTGGAGCGCCTATTGCAAATTGGCAAGAGTCATGGGTTCCCTGGTATGCTAGGAAGCCTTGACTGCATGCACTGTCATTGGGAAAAATGTCCCGTCACATAGAAAGGGCAATTCACTCGCGGAAATCAAGGCGTGCTTACATTGGTTCTAGAGGTAGTAGCTTTGCAGGATCTCCAGATATGGCATGCCTTCTTTGGTGTTGCTAGATCAAACAACAACATCAATGTACTCAACCAGTTATCGTTGTTTACTCAATAGTTGAGAGGGGAAGCTCCTAAAGTTCACTATTATGTCAATGGGAATGAAGACAACAATGGCTATTACCTTGCTGATGGCGTATACCCGGAATGGACAGTATTTGTTAAGTCGATAGCATTCCACAGATAGAGAAGCAAAAGCTGTTTACCGAACATCAAGAAGGAGCAAGAAAGGACATTGAAAGGGAATTTGGTGTCTTGCAGGGCCATTTTCATATCATAGGTCAACCGGCGCATCTATACGACGGAGGCAACATCGAGAAAATCATGTTGGCTTGCATCATTCTTCACAACATGATAGTCGAAGATGAAAAGAAAATGGCAGCCATCCCTCTTGATCTGAACGAGACTAGAAGCACGTCAACCGTTCTACCACCAGTTTTCACTCATGGCAATATCCCTGCTGTAATCCCCAAACTTAACGATTAAGCATTCATGCATACATGGCATCACCCCGCACTACCTCATTTAAACTCGAAAAGGGTATAACTGTAATTTATAGAATATGTTAATATCTCATCCTCGGTGGAAATTCATACAAACACCAATCAATTTATTTGAAGTATTCGAAGTAACGAAATCGTCGTTAAGGGTGGTGGAAATCATCGAACCCTTCAAAGAATCTCCGTCCCTAACCCTAAAACCCTAACGGTGCCAAAATTAGGGTTCGTCGATAGAACAACCTTAATGAGTCCAAACCTCCCCAAACTTCACAAATAGCTTGGAAAGTGAAAACCCTAGCCCCTTGTCAATTTTCATGAATTTTGGGAAAATTTAAATCCTAGTCGCAGTGTAAACCCTAATTCGAACCCTAATTCCAATTTGAACTGGACACCCATTCAAATCTTCCCCAAATTGGTTCAAACTCCCCCAGCAGCTCCCAAATAATATTATGAAGCTTCTGTAAAAATTTCAAATTAATTGGAGAAGAAATTGTACATAAAATGTCGTGGGGAATAAAACTGGAAAATATAAAAAGAAAAATCAAAAAGAACCCTAACTCCCTCTGGGCCGGAACCTCCCCTCGGTCGGCCCAGCTACCTCAGCCCGCTCGGCCCTCCCGTGCGCGCGCCTCCTCCCACTGCCACTGGGCCCCTCCCGTCAGCCCCACGCCACTCCCCTGCTCTCCCTGCCCCCGGGACCCACCTGGTCAGCCTCCTCCTCCCCCTGGCAGAGCGCCTCCGCCACGTCGCCGCCGTCGGCTGGCCCCCGTGGGCGGTGCCCCCTTCCCCGACGCCATCGGACCGAAGCCGCCGCCCTTTTAAATGTCGCCTCCCGACAGCCTCGCCTCCCCCTTCCTCGCAGCCTTCGCTCCCCAAACCCTAGCGCCTAACCTTTTCTTCCCCGGCGACGATCCTCACCTCCGGCGAGAAATCGCCACCGCTCCAGCCCTCGGTAGGTCCCGTTCACTTGCTCTCCGAGTTCTCCATCACCTTCCTCACCTCCCCCTCGCCTCCCTTCTGCAGATTCGAGCTCGGGAGCTCCAGACGTCGCCTTCTTCCCCGAGACCGGCCACCCACTCCGGCGAGCCCTCGCTGCTGTTCCAGTGCGCCCCGAGCTTCACCTCCTAGCTTTCAAGCACTCATTCAACCTCCGCTAAACCCCCGTATGATCCTCTTCGCAGATCCACGCCCGGAGTAGCCCCGCCACCACCAACCGACGCTCCTCACCGCCGGTCGCCGTCGCCAGCCGTCTCCAGTGGACCCCCGCCTCTCTGCACCGACGCATCGAGTTCGGGGTGAGGCTCCGGTGCTCTCGCCCCTCCTTCCTCAGCCTCGGGTGCCCTAGCTCGCGCCCGAGCCTTCTCCGGTGATGCTCCGGCGAGCACCCCCGCCGTCCGAGCTCGGCTCTCCGGCCCTTCCAGCTCAGCCATGCGAGTGATGAGCTGTGGGTGGCGTGGCAGCCCCTGGTTGGCTGCCTCCGCCACCTCAGCTGCTGACTGGATCCATCTCGGACCAGTCAGCCCTGTTCCGAGGCCCCCACCTGTCAGCTACCCGCTTTAAAGAGGAGGAAAGCTGGGTGTTTTCTCGGGTGTACCTAGCAAGCGAGTCTAGTAGCGCAGAGGGAGAGGAGTTGTTTCTCGGGTAGATCTAGCAATTAGGTTTAGGCTGTTAGGGTTAGATTTTATCCAAAATTTCAAATGCTCATATCTTTTGAACCATGAATCCAAATTGGGCAAATTTTATATGGTTAGAAAGCTTATGAAAAACTCTACAATATGGCTGAAACAAAAGTTAAATTTTGAATACATGCACTGAAGATACTAGGGTAGAAGTTTTAGTGTTGTCGAGGGTCTATAAACCCTAGGTTTATGACCCTAGCTCCGATGTCGACGATTCTATACTTCTGGAATCCTCGTGAGAATTCTACGACATGGGAACCACTAAAATCTCAGTAAGGTACATGCACGATAAACTTCGAATGGGTTAGCCCTTTAGTCGTCGCAGCCCCGTAGAACCCTAGCTTGACGAGCGTAGTCTCCGATTCGTACGATCCAAGGAGTGATTCCAGCACGTCCTAATGTAGTATACCCACACTTTTATAGTGCACTAGGTTTGCGCATTCATGTAGTCTCCAACTTGAAAAGACGCACCCTAAGCTCATCGGTACATTTTAAACCAGCTTAGCATTGCATGCAAGATAGGATAACCCCATGAACCTCACGAAGATCATACGAATAGCTCCTCGCTACACTAAAACCTAACACCCGACATGATGAACTCATAGTGCATAGTCCTACATGCATACATGTGGATCTATGTTTCTTTTATCGTTTCTTTTCCGGTTCTCGTATTGCTTATAAAAGAATCGAAGAGGAAGGACCACCAGGCTTACGACCCCTCGCAAGAACAGGAACAACCAGAATCAGGCAAGCAGAGCTTGTTGCATCTTTACCTTCCGTACTCTTGTGTATGCCCTTGTTATATGTGCTATGTGTATGAATGTTTATCTGTGAATTGTCGCAAGTTGCGTACACTAGCATGTGTAGGATGTGTCTTACGTCGAGAACATCTGATGGCTCTTCAACTAAATGGTTAAGTGAGTTGTGAGAGCCGAGGGCGTGCACAATGGGTACGGTTGGTGTTCATCGTAGTTTGATGGCGACGCGGGAGTAAGTAGAGATTTAGTCGTCACACCAACCCTATCTTCAGCGTGTCACCATCCCTTATCACACGTGGACGCTAGCGAGAACCAACACTGAGGATAGTTGGGGGTAGGCATGCACTTTGGAGGCTCGCTACCTCCAAACTGTTATGCACTCACTATGCCTGCAGGGGTTGGGTTGTCGGTAGCGGTTCGAGAGATTAAAATGAACTTGTTGAGGATTGGATCAATTTGGATTGGAGTTAGGGGCTGCCCTAATCGAATTGGATGAGGTTTAATGGATTGGTTTGGGATTGAGACTCATGGGGTTGCCCCAAATGGATTTGGATTCGATGACTTGATCTCGTGGTAAATGATTGTGATATGTTTGTGCCCTGAGTTAATCTGTTATTTAATCTGTCTTTACTTCACCTTATTAATGTTATGTTCTTAACTTGTATATTGTTACTCTGAGAAGCATCCATGTTTAATTGTTGTTGCACTAGCATGAGTAGGACATTTAATCAAGCACGAATAAGTCTTGCGAGTACGTTCGTACTCACCTAGGTTATTCCTAGAGCTTGCAGGTGAGCCGGTGGTCGAGATTATTTTGATGATGCCTGAACGTGTGTTTCCTCGGTTGTGTTCGATTGTGGGATAGTTGGTGTTTTGTTCAGCGACCACTATGTCGCTGTGGGTCTAATCATTTTGCTTCCGCTGTTGTTAAATTTCTCCGTACTCGGATATGTTTCCGGTGATAACCGACTGATGTAATATATCGTCCCATCGTGGGCTGTTATTATTAATATCGTAATGTAGAGCTTTGTGATGATATCCGAGTTGTTGATCCAGGCTGCCCCTGCACAATGCGTGAATGATATGAAGCGTTTGGGTATGCCGTGAAGAGATCGAGGCCGTACCATTTTCTACTAAGTCGAGCAGGTGTTGGTTGAGTGACCCGCTGGCTGAGATGCTGTGCCGGCCAGGCAGGGTGTGGGCGTTCTACCGGGCTTTCGAGCGACCCACTAGCTTCCGAGCTAGGTTAGGGTGTGGGTAGAATTGCCGGGCTCCTCCGACCTTGTTTGTCGGGGTAGGATTCGGGAACGACTCTGAACCTTCACCGGATTACGGAATCGTATGTGGTTTTGGGAAACTTGGTCGCTTCCGGCCGGCTCGCACGTGGCGGGTGTCGGATCGTTCTACCTTGGTGCGTACGGCGCAGGTACCGTGCCACCGGGCTGACGAGTCCTTCGGTCCTTGGCGACTTCGCGTTCCCTAATCATATGCAATTCCGGGTCCGTGACAG